>OZ037757.1:7465435-7727935 GCA_964035475.1 Salix caprea
TTGAGCTTATAACAATAATCAACTAATTCAATACATAAAAAAAAATTATAGCATGATTTAAAATTTACAATTCTCTATTTATCAACTAAAAAATTCTTTGTTTACCACATAAATAATCAGTTTGCTATATATAAAAAGCCCGGCGCAACGCGCGGGCTAATTTTGCTAGTTTATACTAAAATGTTTGGAATTGGATTTCAATCGCATCCACATATATGGTAAAAATGGATGCAGACAAGCAATTTAGGCCGGGAGTGCAAACAATAATATATTCTAATAGTAGCAATTATGAAAATAAGATAGATAACCTATTTGTCAAATTACATGAAGGCAGATGACATCTGAAATATGAAGTTAGCCTAGGTGTTTAATTTTAGTTTCTTGCCATAGAACCCTAAAATATTGCAAACGCAAATAAACTTCATTTAAGACTACTACTGTATGGTTTGAGAATAAAGACACGTGACCGACAAGTGGGTCAAGAAATTTATGAACATTTAGTGATCGATGAGATTATTTCATGAACATTTAATTGTTTTCTCACAACGTCACTAATTGTTTTGGAACAATCTTCCAATATTAATACATTTTTGTGGTCACGTATAGGACCAAATTTAAACAGACAGAGATGGAGTGCGAGTACTTGAAGAGATGGTTTGGTTCATTAACAGAGCAGAACAGGAGGCTGCAAAGAGAAGTAGAGGAGCTTAGGGCATTAAAGGTGGATCCACCAACCGTGATATCCCCTCACGGTTGTGAACCTCTCCCGGCATCCACGCTTACAATGTGTCCGCGTTGCGAGCGTGTGACAACCACCGGCGTGGACAAGGGCTTCACCAAAACCGCGCCTCCTTCTGTGGCCACCCCAACAACAGCCGCCACCCTTGTCCTCTGAAATAGGAGCACCCGGCCCGCACTCCGATCCCGGCAATCGTCTGCGGCTTGTTAATCAGCTATATTGATGATTAGTTACTTTGATGTGAAGGAAGATAGGTTAGAGAAATGTTCATCGTAGTTTACACCAAAATGTGTATGAAATAGACGACACTATAGTACTACATGGTATCTAATCTACATGGATAATTAATTTACTTATCAATTCTTTTTAATGCTTTTTCTTGTTGAACGTTTGATTTTTTTTGTTTTATTTTTTCAAAGTATAGGAAGGTTAAGCTGATTAATTTGAATTTGTAGTCCTCTACTTTCTCTCCATCCAAGTTCCATGCTAATTACTAAAGATGAGCTACTGTTAATTGGCTTTCCGTGCTTACCAGCATATATTGAGGACAGACGCCATCTCTATTGCAAAAACAAATAATTATTTTGCTCATACTAACTAATGATTTACAGAAAGAAAGACTACAGAAATTAAAAAGAATCCCACTTCTTAATTTATTATTATTATTATTATTATCATCATCATCATCTATTTGCATTCGAATTGCATGTAACTAATTCTTGCCAAAAACAAAAGGTACGGTAAAGTGGCGTTCATCTCTTTGCTTGACGGGCTTTCTTTATATTTACTGCTAGTTACAAAGATCGCCCTCTTCAAATAATTGTTCAAATAATTGTTCACTCTGATTTCAAGTATTTATTTTATTTAGAAATATATCAAAATAATATATTTTTTATTTTTTAAAAATTAATTTTGATATTAGCATATAAATATAATTTAAAAACACCAAAAAAAATTAATTTAAAATAAAAAATAAAAAATAAAAAATATTTATTTTTCAAAAATACTTTTGAAATACAGTGTCATACAAGCCTAACATTTAACATCGATACCATATCCTTATCAGTAAATGCAGATGTTTCCTTAAAAATGCAATCCAAGGGCATTCATACTACAACATAGGAGTTTGGCATGTTTAGTAATCGTCTTTATATGAAATTTATTTTCCGTTTTAGTTTCACAAAACATGCGAAGCATATTTGTTACCTTTAACAGATGAACAACCCAAGGTCACTGATCGATCTCTCTTAATCGTTGAAATAGAAAGAAAGAAAAACTTGTAGATCTTAAACAATGAAATAGTGATCTTTCTTTTTTCTACCTCGCTAAGGAGACATCTACTTGGAAATACTTTTAAGACTTGATCACATAAGAACACTACCAAATGAGAGCCCGTGGAAGAATTAATTCTATCAGTGTTAGCTTGAAAGAAAGATCATATAAAATAAAATTTTCATCCTTTCTCAACACAGTCAGTAATGGATGATATGGGCCCACTACCAAGGATCACGAGCCTTACTAAAATTTCTGAACGACCTTCAAAAACCAGGTCAAAGCCCAAGCATCATGGCCCATTTACTTTTCTCATCATAACTTTTGCCAGTCTACAGCCCTGCATCCTCAGGCAATTGAGATTAGCCCAAATCCATTCTTAACATTCCTGTAAAGTCCCGAGCTGGTGATGATGAGAAGGAACAAAAGCGAAAATTTTAAAGGAAAAAATATAAAAAACATGGGCCAGACAGTTCATTATGGAACTCGATTTAAGGCATTTCTAATTGCCTTTTAAAAGTGTTTTTTTTAAATAAAAAAAATTATTTTTATTTTTTATTTAAAATTAAATTTTTTTAGTGTTTTTAGATTATTTTCATGTGTTGATGTCAAAAATAATTTTAAAAAAATTAATGTATTTTTTAATAAAAAATACTTTCATTCTTTCAAATAAGCCCAAAGAGACACTCTTTGATCCAGTCGGCCTATGCAACCAATTTTATTTGTGAAGGACATCCCAGAATCCAACTTCCCTTCGTAGCATAGGGGAATACTTCTTTTTTTTTTAGCAGCAGGTTAGCTCTTGATTGCACGGTCCACCCCACCATAAAAATTGGAGGTGTAATGCTTCGGATCAGATAATTAACAAATTTAGGCACACTGCAAGTGTGTTCATGATTCCTTGCTTCTCATTCGTGAATAGTTCCAGGGCTACTTAATCTATGTAGCAAGGGATTGGAAATTTTGAGGAAGATGATGGCACTTGTACCAGGCACAAGAAAAAACCAATAATAAATTTTGAAGTTATGGATGGCCCGATTCAATGTGGTTAGAACAAGTGACTGATCCAGCAAGAATGAGCTCCACAGTCAGCACTTTCAAGACATCAAATTAAGAAGAAATAGCCAGGGAACAGTGTTGTCCATTGATATAACTGGCAGCCTCTCTTCTTCTTTTTTTATAATTCTTAAAGAGAAGATTCAGTCATGGGCCTTTCCAAGTGGCAGTAGCCTATTCATACTTTAGTATCAGGTGATTAGTCAACATATTAATCTCATTGTCTGGGCTGCTAGAATCATATAAGTTGGCAAAACATAACCTTTTTAGTCTTTCAATTTTGCCAACCAGTGGTATCTTCAAGAGATTTTGTTCTCAGAAAAGATTTAGAACGAGGAGGGGAAAAAGAAGAGCCCACTTCAGACTGTAACTTGTATTAAATGAATAGATAATCCATATGATTTTCTAGCTAACAACTAGTCTGCCTGGAAGAAGCAAAATTTGATTAACTGGTAGAAAGATTTCTGGGTCCGATATAGCTCTGTCAAAACCCGCATGTGACCACATCACAAGGGGCTAGCCCCGAATGACTTGCGTTCCCTAATTTATCATTGCGTTATAAAATGTTTTTGAAAAAAATTAAATTTTTTTATTTTAAATTAAAAAAAACAGTATTTTTAGATCATTTTTATGTACTAATATTAAAAATAATATTTTTTTATAAAAAACATTATTTTCATATATTTTTAAATAAAAAAACTTTCAAAAACTACATTAACCAAACTTTCAAACATACACTAAATGTTGACGTATATGAGTTCGTGGTAACGTCAAAATAAATGTTTCCTTGCCAACCAAAATACGTCAAAACATAAACTCAACATGTCGCCGAGCCCATATATTAAATAATCTCCCTTGAACATTTGATTTTTCAATTTCAAGTGTGGCAGATCAGATGACATTATTATTGAATTCAACCTTGGCTGGCTCTTTTGCAAAATAAAATATAAAGTTAAAATAGGAAGATAAAAGGAGGACAAAATGCATTTTTATTTATTCGTGGGGATGGTAAGTGAACCATCTTTGAAGAATGTTCTTTCACATGCATGGCTATGGAGTCAATGAATAGAGAGTATCGGGTTTAAGGAACCCCAAAAGCACGAGACCTAATTCCAACATAAATCAGTTGTTGTTAACAATTTTTATGGTTTTTATATGTTGTTGCTGTGGCCAACAAGCTTCGGAGCAGTACACATAATCCTCCTCCTCCTCTCGGGTTTCGTCACGGCTGGAGATAGAGTCAAAACTGGTGGTCACGTGTCAACGAAACAGATAGAAGTGCATGTGAATAGATATTGGGCAGGATCAAGCCAATTATAAATTGGATCAATAAACTAGATTATTCATAAATAATTTATCGTTAAAGGTGGTTTTTTAACATTACATGAGGTTAATCTCCAGAAGTAGTTGGTTGTGATTTCATTGGTATTAATTATTATTATTATTAACAGGAATATCGGGCCGGTCAAGATGCACCTAGGTGCAAGAAAATGGATTGTGAGGCCCAATGAAAGAAGACGCTATTCCTTGACCAACCTCGCTTGCATCGTTTTGAGAAATAACACCGTGCTCCATGTAGTGGGAGCTGCGTCTTGAAATAAGAAACTACTGGACCCTAGTTTATTGTAAATTAGAAGCTGGATACATATCCTTTGTTGAGATACGTGATTTTTTCCAACAACTTTTTATATTTGTTTTTTTGAATTAAAAATAAAAAAATCTCCGAAGACTTATTCTAAAAGGATAAGAGATACACGTGATTGAATTATAATTATTATACAACAGCGTACCTTTAGGCAAAGATTTTGCATATGTGCATTCATGCACATAAATGAAACCCTACCACAACATTGTCGGGCACCCTTCAGTAACAGCTGCCGTCCACCACCAACTGGCTTAAGACCATATGGTCCTTGATTCTTTATTAAGGTTGTCTTAGCCTTTTTGTTCCAAAAGATTAAAGTGTGTGTGTGTGAGAGAAAAGGGTGTGTGTGTAATCATTGTTAGATTGAGCACTCATCTATGAATCAAGACCACTAGATCCGTGTATAATTCTCATCCAGCGTTCGCACAATTGACATGATCTTTAGGCAGGCTTAGAAGGGCAGAATGGTCCTTTCATGGTAGTATTGCATTTGCACTGGGAAAGGGAAGATGGGGTTGGGAGTGGGCTCCCTTGAGTATGGCGATGCAAACGCATGGAGAAAAGTTGTGGTTGTGGGGGAGAGGCCCAGTGGGCCTACAAGCCTGCACCTTTTGACTCGCATGTGTCGCTAAGTCTACACTACTATATTGATCATGGCAAAAAAAACAAAAAATAGTACTGTTTTACAGTGAGATCTAATGGTGTTTTTATTTTTTTTTATTTTAAATTAGTTTTTTTTTAGATATTTTGATGTTAAAAATTATTTTAAAAAATATATTATTTTTAGATATTATAAATAAAAAAACATTTTAAAAACAATCTTTATCACAAAACTTAGTCTGAACCACTCAAACAATGACCATTATCTTTTCTTCCCTCGCTTGCCAATTGTTTTTCCAACCCTGAAATACAACTCAAATCTGATTGTTGATTTGTGTGTTCAAGTGTTGGGAAAATCTACTAAACGGAGTATTATTTTGTGCTATTATTGAGGCCAAGATTACCAAACTAGTCTCAAATAAAGAACTACCAAGTGTTTCGCTTCACCGATTACCATTGATAGTATATTTACTCATTGACCCTTTTTTGTAATTATAAATAAGCATCACAAACTTTATTTTTAAAAAGGAAATATAAGAAAATGTTTATATAAAATTGAAAAAGGGAGCGGAACAGAAGATAGGAGGACTTTGCTGCTGACGGCTTTTGGGGATGTACTCTGCAGGGGCATGTGCATTGCCACGTGTCGTCATGATAGATAGTTTGACCCCACATTTTGGATTCTTTGTGCTTTAGAGCTTTGTTACACGTCGTTTGATAGAAACCATGAATGGTTTGGTTTAGCTGGTGGCTTTAAAAGGCCGCTGTCTTTTGGAATCAGTCCTGTGCACACCGCAATTTACATGAAGCAAGTAAACATGTGCCAGCCACGGTAATTCTGACAGCTTAATTACTGCTTTATAGATCTGGATACTTCCCGATAACTCGCTTTCGCTACTGCTCCGGTGGGTTCCCTCAACCAAGTCTACGTGTCCCTTGTTTATTTTATTTTTCTGATGAAGTCATAAACCCACTTATCGGATCTTATGCTTTGGGGTTTCAGGAGAACATTCAGCTTGTTTTCAGGGATGGATAATGGTCCGATTTTTAATTTTGAAGTTTCTAGATCGATCCTGAGATCTTGATGTCGTTTTGAGGGTGAAATGCCCCTTTGTTTGCTATTGCCACGTGTCTTTTCTGAGAACCACCTAACAAGTGTTATGCATAAACCTGGTGTTTTAACAGTATTTATGTCTCTTTTTTTCACTTCCTCAAGAACACAAAGTAATTTTATTTTCTATATTTTGAATTTGAAGATACATTTTTTTATGGATTCTGTTAGAGAATAATATAAATCATATTATGGGGCCTCACTTACAAGCTTAAGCTTTTAGGTGAGATGGTTCCTTAACATGGTATCAGAGCCTTGTTGACCCAGCGGTCACGAGTTCGAATCTCACCACCCCCATTCTATTTGATAAAAACCAAGCACAAGGTGATGTGGGTCTGTGCAAGTTTCAAGCCCAAAGGGCTTTCACTTGAGGGGGTGTGTTAGAGAATAATATAAATCATATTATGGGGCCTCACTTACAAGCTTAAGCTTTTAGGTAAGATGGTTCCTTAACAGATTCAATAATCTCGATATAAATAGTAAAAAAAATACCATATACAAAAAGACTTGTAAAGAAAACATCATCACCTTTAATTAAAAAAAAAGAGACATTCATAACTTTATAGATGCGAAGTATTAATCGCATGGACGACCAGTCGGATATTTATATTTGTTTCATTGATTGAGCAGCTATTTTAAAATAATAGCAGAATCAAAATCATTTGAGATATGATACTATTTATGAACGACACCACAACAACCCACTAATCATAAATGGAGAAACAGATTTTAATTTGATAGATTATACAACGAATTCTGTGCTTGTTTCTTAACTATCATTACAGTAAATTAATTCCAGTCCTTGTTTTTTTTAAGGAATTAACTGATGGTCGGGATGCTTCAGTGCCGAAAAGATATTACTCTTTTCTCACATGATATATAATTTAATCACCCAGATCATTAGCTCAAGCGATCTCTCTTCGCTTTTGCCCTTTTTTAAGCATTAATCTACATTTGATTAGCCGATGATCCAGCCATGTCTTCTCTTGCTTCACATGTTTTGATATCTAGCTAGCTAATATCATTAATCTTTCCAAAAGATCTTTATGATAATTAATTCAACTAATTAAGATCGAGCAAGGGGTGTTAGGTCAAGTCTGTGCGAGTATATTCGTCAATGACCGATTGGCAGGCTCAAACCAGATTATAGACTATTAAAATTTGTAAATGACACTATCATATTCAGCTTAATTAAGACAGGAAAACAGAGTTTGGAAATGGAAAGAATCGGTAAAAAAATAGTAAAATGAGGTGAGGTTTTTGCTTCTACGCAACCTTGACTAATCATTTTCCTTTGGCCGATATGAATATGACTCCTATTGATCATCCAAAAACTCTGTTGTAAATACTATGTGTTTTAAATCATAGTCAAGTAGGAATCTATCAGAGAGGAAAATATGTGCACGAACAATGTGTCTTTATACATTCCTTCTGAATGATCCTTGCCAGTCACTCACGCTGCCCCTTCGATGTCCCCATCACGGGAAAGAAACAGACCTAAAGAATTCAAGATGCTAAAAGAGCAGAAGATGAATACAAGGAGTTGAAATTCAAATGGAAATGACAAGAACTAGAAAATTATAAAACCATCAAATTTCACGGAGGGAAATTGGGGGGGATTTGAAAAGGACCGGTGGAATGTAAGTGCAGCTCCGGCTGAAACAAAATGATTGGAGTCATAAAAAGATGGGTTCGTGAAGAAAAAAGAATCATCCACTGCTCCCTTTTTATCCTGTTGTGCATATTTTTTTGCTCCTGACTCTAAAATGTCAAGAGTCGTAAGAACTGTAGAGGTAGCTTTTACTGTTTCCCGAGGAATCACGTATCGATGTTTTTTGTAAGGGACAAGATTGCGACTGTTTTCTTGACAGAAAAATTCCATGCTCAGCTAAGTTAGGCAGGCAGCGTTTGATGGATTGAAACCGGTGGCATGTATAGAATATTCTTGGATGGAATTAATTTTCTCGCCCAGTGATATTATAATAATGTTTTTTTTTTCGCGGAGCCAAGCAACTTTTTTTCAAGAAAACAGCATCACGAGGGATTCTGCTTCCAAATTAAGGCAACCGAAATACGTGCAATAGAGAAGGATAAACACTACTTCCTTTTCTTTCTTATCTGAAACAATGAAAATATATTTGTCGGACAATAATATAAATTATACTCTGTGACCTTACATATCAGCTTAAGTTTTCAGGCGAGATAGTTTCTTGACATAGTATTAGAACTTTGTTGACCCAGCGGTCACGAATTCGAATCTCGTCACCCCATTCTATTTAATAAAAATCAAGCATAAGGTAGTATGAGTCTGTGCAAGTTTCAAGCTCAAAGGGATTTCACTTGACGAGATGTATTAGAGAATAATATAAATTATATTCTAAGATCTCGTCTAATAACTTAAATTTTTAGATGAGATGATTTTTTAACAATATTGTTATCTGCAAGCAATTCTCTTACTCGGAATCTCCTTGACTGCTAATTGATGCCAATATCCTTTTTAAGCATTCGTTTCCTTTATCATTTGCATTTTCGTATAGATAAAATTTGGTTTAATACTGTTGGAAAATATTGAAGCCGTTATAATAAAGGAATAAATAATATTAAAAGTGACTTAATATGATATAATTAAAGTATAGTTTTATTTTTGTCAAATTGTTTGCCACAGAGAGTTTGATTCAGCATATTTATTAGATCAGTGATTCATAAATAACAATGCCTTTTAAGTTCTATGGACATATCTGGCAACTGGTCGCAGAAAGGATGATACACGACGATAACAATGCAGCAACATCATGTTCAAGTTAATCCAGCTAGCAAAAGGTTTGACCTTTCGTGAAAAAGATAAGAAAAATAAATAATGAACGCCTAATTTTCAAGCTTTAGGTCAAACCCAGGTTGAAAATCATATTTAACTACTAAAGCAAACATCTACTAAATTAAAGACGTTAAATATTCAACCTATTGCATCCCATCTGTCGCACTACACTCAACAAATAGGTTGGGTAAATTCAATCCATTAAAGAAGGTCGAGTAGTGGGAATACCTCTCAGTCCTAAAAAGTTAAAATAAGAATAATCACATCTCTGTACCCGTAAAATTAATCAAGATATGTAATAATCAGTCCACATTAATAATAATAAAAAAAAGGCACATCCCGGTCTTCTCCCCCACCCCCAAGAAAAAAAAAATCCTAATCTAGATCGATCGCTGTCTCGAAAACTATCCCAGTCGTGTTTTTGAAGCTCCTGGCAATTGATTTTGTGATGGATTAAATGTATAGCCTAATTAGGCTTAATTGGTGTTATGAGTATATGTACCTTTTCTAATTAACTTTAATATACTTGGCATGCCAACACTTAGAAGAAAGCATTGGGCACAGGGATTGAGTATGAAACTACAGTTTTTTTTTAGAATAAAGAATCCTAAAACATTACTATATATCTAAAACAAAACGGATTTCACTGTACACACACTCATAGGCATTGTGGACATGAAATTTCTCTCTATTCTTCGCAGGTGCACGTCCACCCTTTTTTTTTTGGCTTTTCCTATTGTGAACAGTGTATTAACGTTTTTATCCCCTATAATGAGACAAAAAACGGTTTCGGCTGAGGGGCACGGCTGTCATTGCACGCGTCCGGACCGGTCCGGTTCGGTCCGGTCAGCCGCAGTTTTTTTTTTAATGGCTAAATACGGTTATAGCCCCTAATAAGATAAAAACGTTGACTTCAGTACAGGGGCTGGACGATAATTGACTCCTATTTTTTAATTTTTAATTCTGTGGCTGTCAGGGCGTGAGGCGCACGCGCTAGTCGGTTTTCCGCCTCACGCCCTGTTTGGGTAGCGCGTGCGGCATCATACGGTGATCGGAAATGGTCTTCCGGAGTCGTTTTCGATGCGCCTCCGCGTGGGCTTCCTCCCGCGGTGGTGCGTGTACCCTAAAAATGTCTGTGGACGCGGCGGTGACCGGTTAAAGACGCTGCCAACGTTTTCTCTCTCTCCTGCACGTAAAAGTGCAGGAGAGTCCCCCATTGTTTGTTACTTTTCACTTTGGTCCTTCTATTTTTAATTTTGATTTTGGTCCTGATTTCTATTATATAAGTTCTGATTTAGTTCGATTGGGTCCTCTGATTTTAATTGATTGAATGTGAGAGTTTCACTTCGGTCCTCTTACTTTTAATTTCCGGATTGGCTGTAAAAGCTCAATAAATTCGGTACACAAGTTTCGATTTTTTCAACTTTGTCCTTGAATTTAAATTGATAATAAATGTGATTTTCATTTCAGCCCTTAGACTTTTAATTTTTGAATTTAATCCCTTTATATTTGATTTTCATTTCAGCTCTTATACTTTTATTTTTTATATTTCTAGAATAATCCCTACTTTTGTCCATGTATATATAAGTGTACTTAACACAATAATAATAATAATAATAATAATAATAATAATAATAATAATAATTTAATTGTTTTTCTTGCTTACTCTTTTGTTAATGTTTTTTTTTCTCCGGATAATTTAATAATTTTTATTGTTTTGACAGTAATAGCAATGATATTTGTTTTTTTTCCTTTTGTTAAAGTTTCTAGGATATTTTTAGTCTTTCATTAATTATATGTTCTAATATTTATTGAATATTATCGCATAGGAATATATATAGGGAGAAGAAAACATGACCTAGGATTTTTTGAATAAAAAAAATTAATATCAGTATTCTTAAATACATTTAATATAATAATATAATGAGTAAATCGGATAATATAAAATAAAAAAATTTGTCTTCGAATTTTAATTTTGTACTTAACACAATAATAATAATAATAATAATAATAATAATAATAATAATAATAATAATAATAATAATAATAATAATAATAATAATAATAATTTAATTGTTTTTCTTGCTTACTCTTTTGTTAATATTTTTTTTTCTCTGGATAATTTAATAATTTTTATTGTTTTTACAGTAATAGCAATGATAATTTTTATTTTTATTTTATTTTTTTCTTTTATCTTTTGTTAAAGTTTCTTGAATATTTTTAGTCTATCATTAATTATATGCTCTAATATTTATTGAATATTATCGCATAGGAATATATATATATATATAGGGAGAACAAAACATGACCTAGGATTTTTTGAATAAAAAAAATTAATATCAGTATTCTTAAATACATTTAATATAATCATATAATGAATAAATCGGATAACATAAAGAAAATTTGTCTTCGAATTTTAATTTTGTACTTAACACAATAATAATAATAATAATAATAATAATAATAATAATAATTTAATTGTTTTTCTTGCTTACTCTTCTGTTAATATTTTTTTCCCTCCGGATAATTTAATATTTTTATTGTTTTGACAGTGATAGCAATGATAATTTTTATTTTTATTTTATTTATTTGTTTTATCTTTTGTTAAAGTTTCTTGAATATTTTTAGTCTTTCATTAATTATATATTCTAATATTTATTGAATATTATCGCCTAGGAATATATATAGGGAGAAGAAAACATGACCTAGGATTTTTTGAATAAAAAAAATTAATATCAGTATTCTTAAATACATTTTATATAATAATATAATGAATTAATCGAATAACATAAAAAAAAATTGTCTTCGAATTTTAATTTTTTCCTCTTTTTTAAAAATTTATTTCTTAAAAAAAAATTACAATATTTTGGTTTTTAATATTTCAGATCTAATATTACTGGGCAAAAAATACAACTGAAAAAAATTTGACACATTTACCTAGATTTCAAAAATATGTGAGCACTTCCCGTTTCAATTACACTATTCTTTTTAGACGGCAAATAAGTCATTAGAACACACAAAAAAAAGTTTTTTTCTAAAAACATATTACAATATTTTTCTTTACAATGTGTCAGATCTAATATTACTGGGGGGAAAAGACAACTCATAAAAAAATATGACAAATTTACCTAGGTTATTTATAATTAAAAAATATATGAGTCACTTCCCGTTTCGATTATACTGTTTTTTCTAGACGACTAAGAAATAATTATTGCACGCAAAAAAAATATGTTTATTTTCAAAAACAAATTACAAATTTTTTTAATGCGCCAGATCTAATATTACTGAGGAACAAAAGCAACTCATAAAAAAAATGACAACTTTACCTAGGTTATCTACAATTAAAAAATATACGAACCACTTCCAATTTCGATTACTCTATAAAATATGTGAAACTAATTATATGTTTTAATATTTATTGAATATTATCGCCTATAAATATATAGAGAGAGGAAAAAAATGACCTAGGATTTTTTCCTTAAAAAAAATTAATATCAATATTCTTAAATACATTTAATATAATAATATAATTAATAAATCTTATAAAAAAAATTTGCCTTTGAATTTAAATTTGGTACTCTTTTGTTTAAGTTTATTTCTTAAAAACAAATTTACAATATTTCCATTTTTAATATTTTAAATATAATATTACCGGGGAAAAAATTAAACTAAAAAAAAAAATCAAATTTACTTAGGTTATCTACAATTAAAAAATATACGGGTCACTTCTTGTTTCGATTCATGTTCCTTTTAAATGACAAATAAGTCATTATAACACGTAAAAAAATCAAGTTCATTTCTGGAAAAAATTCCAATATTTTTATTTTTAATGTGTCAGATCTAATATTGCTAGGGAGAAAATGGAACTAAAAAAAAAAGTTGTCAAATTTACCTAGGTCATCTACAATTAAAAATATACGAACCACTTCCCATTTAGATTAAACTATTCATTTTAGGCGGGGGAAAAATTTATATGTTACATATTTTATCTATTATAGTGTTACTGATTAAATATTTAAACAACTAATTACAGCATTTTAAAAATCAAATAGTTTTCTGCATAGAAAAAACTCTAACGTAATGCGCGGGCAAGCATACTAATTATACAGTGCAAAAAACTTATTTCTAACATATTTGATCTATTGTAATTTCAGTAATTAAACATTAAAATAACTTATTATAGGGTGAAAAAAATATAAGTTTATTTCTGGAAAAAAATAATTCCAATATTTTTATTTATAATGTGTAAAATCAAATATTACCGAAGAAAAAATGCAACTCATAAAAAAAAATACTTGCGTCATCTGCAATTACAAAATATACAAACCACTTTTCATTTTGATTATATAGATTTTATCAATTATAATTTTTACTAATTAAATATTAAAATAACAAATATAATACATATAAAAACAATCAATTTTCTACATAGATAACAAAGCCCCGGCGCATCGCGCGGGCATACCGCTCGTGACTAAACTATTATCACATGTTTGATATGCTATAACAAGTCCTATAATATAATGATTAATTTAAATTATTATCTTTAATTTTATACAATTCTAAATTGTCTTGTGATGGGGAACTATAATTATATTGACTTGTGATATTGTAAATCGATAAGTTGTATTATATATATATATATATATATATATATATATATATATATATATATATATATATAAAATACAGCTTATCGATATATATTAACTATACAATAAATCGTGTGGCGTTTTTACTGTGGATTCGTGTACTGTAGCATGTGAGTGTGTGCACTGTGGATTATAATAGTGTATTTTTGGGTCGGTTCGGTTCTCGGTTCGCTCGGTTCGGTTGGATTCCCGGTTTTCCCATTTTTTTATTGTTTTTTGCACAGTGAAATAGCGCTTTTAGCCCTCGAAAAAGACAAAAAACCGGTTATGGGAGGAGAGGCTCCGCGATAATTGCACAATTTCGGACTAGTCCGGTCCGGTCTGCTGACCTTTTCATTTTTTCATATTAAACCTAAAATGACTAATTATGGTTATGGGCCATAATAAGACAAAATAGCTGACTTAGGCACAGCGGTGCACCGATAATTGACCATGCTTTTTTTATTTTTTTTCTTTTTACTGTCGGCGCGTGTGTCACACGCGGCCGACAGTATTCCACCTCACACCCTCTTTGAGTAGCGCGTGCGTGGTCAGGGTGTCGCAGGAGATGGGCTACCGGCATCTCGGTCGATGCACCGCCTTCTGGTCTTCCTCCCGGTGCGGCGCGTTTGGGCCTCCGACGTCCATGGACGCGGCGGCGACCGGTTAAAGTCGCTGCAGCGTTTTCTCTCTCTCCTGCATGTCAAAGTGCAGGAGAGTCCCCCGGGTTTTATGCCTTTTTATTTCGGTCCCTGTACTTTTAATTTTGTTTATGGTCCTTATTTTTGTTATATAAGTTTGGATTTAGTTCGATTGGGTCCTTCGATTGAAATTAATTGGAAGAGCAAGTTTCACTTCGATCCTCCTTTTAATTTCTGTATTGGGTTTAAATAAATCAATAAATGCGGTACAGCAGTTTCAATTTATTCAATTTTGTCATTTGATTGAAATTGATAATAAATTTGAGTTTCATTTCGGTCCTTATACTTTTAATTTTTTTTCGGTACAGCAGTTTTAATTTTTTCAATTTTGTCCTTTGATTGAAATTGATAATAAATTTGATTTTCATTTCGGTCCTTATACTTTTAATTTTGGATTTTAATCCCTTTATATTTGATTTCCCTTTCGGGCCTTATACTTTTAATGTTTTTTTTTTTAATCCCTTAATTTCTTTTTAGGATTTAAATTTTCTTAAAGTTTTTATGGTTTTTTTAGTCTTTCATTTATTTATTTATTTCATTATTAACACAATAATAATAATAATAATAATAATAATAATAATAATAATAATAATAATAATAATAATAATAATAATAATAATAATAATAATAATAATAATAGTTTAATTGTTTTTTTGCTTACTCTTTTGTTAATGTTTTTTTTGTTATTTCTTCCTCGGGATAATTTGATAATTTTTATTGGTTTGGCAGTGATAGCAATGATAGTTTTTGTTTTTGTATTATTCTTTTGTTGAAGTTCTTAGGATGTTTTTCTTCTTCCATTTTTTCACTTTCATTATTCAGACAAAAATAAAACAAATAAATAATAATAATAATAATAATAATAATAATAATAATAATAATAATAATAATAATAATAATTTAATTGTTTTTCTTGCTTACTCTTTTTTTTAATATTTTTTAGGGTTTTTTTCCCTCAAAACAATTTGATAGTTTTTATTGTGTTGACAGTGATAATAATAATAATTTTTAGTTTTTATTGTATTTTTTTGTTTGATCTTTTTTTGTAGTTTTTACAATTTTTTTAATCTTTCATTTATTTATTTAATCTTTCATGATAATAATATCAACAACAACCCCAAGGGGTTGGCCTAGCGGTATGAGGTCTGGGACGGGGGAGTGTGCTCCTTCCTCGTTCCCAGGTTCGAGTCCTGCCTAGTGCAAGCAATTTCTTGGGGCCATCGGACTTGGGCGAAGCCCATGAATGACCCGTGGTGCACTTGTGGGAAACCTGCTTGCCGAGGACTTGTGCACCCCCGAGATTAGTCAGGCCCAGCGGCCTAGATACTCGGTGCTAAATCAAAAAAAATATCAACAACAACAACAATAATAATATTTTAATTGTTTTTCTTGCTTGCTATTTTGTTTATGCTTTTTATTTTTTTCCCTCGGTATAATTTGATATTTTTTATTGTTTTGATAATCACAACAATAATAATTTTAGATGTTAAGACTCCGATGTTGCTATTGTTATAATATTTTAAATTAATATTGCTTCCTTTTCCCTTTATTTTTTTTTATTTTTATTTGCTCTTTGTATTAAATTATTTTTATAATTTTACTATCTGCACAATAAGGATTTTAGTGATTAATTTTTTTTTCTTATAGAAATATTTTGCTCTTTTTTTTTAATGTTAGTTTGCGCTCTTTTGTGATCTTTTATGACGCAATATCTACATTCTAAAAGATATAATTTATGTTTGCGTAACAAACTCTACTTAAAATTTTATACATTTTATCTCCTAATCTATAACTTTTATTTAGTTATATCATATAAATTTATCATTGTTAATTTAATTATGTTAAATTATATATACAAGAATGCCCGCGGCAACGCGCGGGGGCACTTGGCTAGTATATATATATTGCAGGTGGTTTTTGAAATTAAGGAATAAATTGTAAAATACAACAATAAAAATTCAACTCAAGGACTAATTTAAGGTAAAATAAGTTATAGGGACTGAATATTTTTTAATATAAAATTATAAGTGTTGAATGAAATGTTCTGGAAAAAAGTTTTACCTTGCTAGAAAATTTACAATAGAATGCGATGAATGATTTTATTAAAAAAAAATTAATTATAGTACATGATTTATTAAATCACATTATATTTTCGCGTCGTTTCATTCTTTCTCTGCGTTGAGAAATCATGGAAAGATCTCAAAAGTGACTCGTGTCTAGTCTTTACCAGTGTTATGCACCTACCCGTCTCCTCCGTTCTACCTCGGTAACCTCGACCCTTCTACATATCCATTGTTTGCATCAATATAATTATTAAAAATATATATATGATTCTTGAAAAATAACTAGTAATATCACATATTAATTGTTTTCTTAGAATTATTTTGAGAATATAAAATTTATGATTCATAAAAAAATAATAAAACTATCTTTGTTTAAGATTCTCTTTTCTATATATATATATATATATATATTACTAATTATTTTATGAACATTGGCCTTTGACCAATATATTCCAATGAAGATTTCTCAATTGGATTACTACCAAATCATTTTCTATATTATTATTAGAATCATTGCAACTTATTAATGACACCAAAAACCTTTTGTTTTAGTGAAATGATGTTTTGTTGTAGCTAGGAAACTATGTCTAAGCTTATGATATATATATATATATATATATATATATATATATATCTGTGTCGAGAATCTTCTAAACATGGACATGTTGCGTAAGACTTCTGGTTCTATGTTCCAAAATTATTGGAAATTACTCTTGTTATTTTGGATTTGATCAGTATCAAATTAAATGAATCACTTTAAGCAGGAAAAAAAAGGCATGATGGATAATTGAGCTATGAATTCAATCTAATTAAAATTAATTTGATGTTTTTAACTAATGGAGAAGATTAGTCAAGTTATGTATTTTTGCGTGAAGATATATGTATCGAGAACTGCTTCAAATAAATCAAGAAAAAAATAGCATAAAAAACAAAATATTTTTGATATGATATTTATATATTAGAAAGAAAGCTAAATTACATCGCTCATTTATTGTTTGGCTACTATTCACCCACACCCACATCCACTATGGACTGGGATGTGCGGTCTGTTGCTTCACCATGCATTGAATTGTAATTGTGAAACAATTCAAAGAAGAATGGTTCACGCTGCTTGCCTGGATTACAATTGCAGTTAAAAGTAGACCAAAGGTTCACGTTACCTGCATGAATTACAAGTCAAAGAAGAACAACAAAACACGTTGCATGGCTTACATTTCAGAGCAGTGCATTTCTTTTTAAAATTTCAATTAAAAGTAGACCAAAGGTTCACGTTACTGACGTGAATTACAAGTCAAAAAAGAACAACAAAACACGTTGCATGGCTTACATTTCAGAGCAGTGCGCTACTTTTTAAAATTTCAAAATATAACGCGAAGGCACTAAATAGGCTGATGCTTTTCAAATTTCAAAGCTTAGAATCAAAGGTTAACGCTGCGTGAATTACAATTCAAAACAAAAATCAATTTCACGCTGCATGACTTACAATTCAGGACAGTGCACTGCCTTTTCAAATTTCAAATTTTGATGCGAAAATGGTGCATGCACTGCTGTTTCTGGAATTTTAAAAGCTCAAAGTCAGAGTCTCACGTTGCGTGAATTATAATTCAAAAGAAAACAAAATTTCACGTCGCGTGGCTTACAATTCATACCGGTGCGCTGCCTTTTAATAACTTCACGCCAAGATAGTGCATGCACTTTTCGGGTTCTATAATTTCAAAAGTAACGCCAATAAAATTTCAAAACAGAGTGCGCTGCTACTTTTAAAATTCCAGAACCGCACACAACAGTGCATGCGTTACTTCTTTTAGGAATTTAAAAGTTACGCAAATTACAAATTCAAAACAGAGTTGCACTACGCCACATGGCTCTTTAAGTTTATAATCATCAATTGTGTCTTAAAAAAATAGCAGCTCATACTTCAAATTCATTAATGTGGTTTGTCACTATGTGCATTCGATGGCAGCTAAAAGTCTTGATACCTGCAAATTCAACCCAACACTTGCAATTTAAACCCATCTTTTACACAGCCATGGGGAAAATGGACGTCGACTTTGGGGGACCACGCTCCACATCAGCTATGCAAGGGTGGCAACGTTGAGGAGGACAGAGGTGGCCATACAATTCATTCTTTCTTTCTGCTGCAAATTACAATTCTTCACATTTCTGCTCCTGCAAATGCTTTGACCTCTTTTGTTCTGCTCATTTGTCATTTCCTCTCTCTGTGTGGAGCTTAGTTCTTTCCTTCACTGGTTTTCAACCATTGATTTCTCCATTTACGGTGAGTCATTTCTTTGGCCTTTGTTGCCTCTTGAGCTTATTTGGTTTGCTTGGCTTTCATGCCTCAATTTCATTGGTCATTGTTTTGTTCAAAGGTTTGATTGGTTCCTCATTTTCTCATTGCGCAGTTTTGAGATGCTTTGTGTCAGCTCTTATTGTCTTCATCCATTACCCTATTATTGTTGCCGCTGCAATTGGTAAGTTTTCTTTGTTATTGTTATTGCTAAATTGTTTGCAAATGCCTGTTTCTAGCCACAATTTCTCTTCCTTGATTTCTAGTTTATGTTCCCTTTCGCGTTTGGTTTTTGGCAGTCAACAAAGAAATTGGTTGATGGTAACTTGCCTAGAAATTAATTTTTACTGTGTTCTTTGTCGTCTGCTATGGTAACGTGCCCTTACTCAGCCACGGCTTAAAGTTCAAAGGGAGGAAAGGGTACACCAATCTCATTGCTAAGCATACACTGGCCACGACTGTCTATTTTATTTGGAAAGAGAGGAACAGTAGAATTTTCCAGCACAAGTTTAAGCAAGCTGGGCTCCTTTCCAATGACATAGCCTCCCAAATTCGGATAATGTTGCTCAACTTCCAAGGCCAAATTCCAGAGATAGCGAGAATTTAGTGGAACGTCTGAGATTCTCGAAGTTTGATCGTTTGCAAGGTTGTTTGGCAGAAATTACATGCAAGGCCTTGTCTCCCTCAGGGTTGGGATTGTGGACTCCGTTTCTTGGGGCCAGCTTCTTTCTTGTATGGGCTTTGTCCCATTTGTTTTCATTGTAAGGCCAATAGGCCGATTTGTTTTCTTTAAAAGCGGAATGCCGCTTCCCTGTCTTTAAGCTCGGCCCTTTGGCATTGAGCTGACAGGCTCTATGTATTTCCCTTTATTAATCCATTTTGAATATTTTGTTCAAAAAAAAATCCAAATTGAGATTGTTTTAAGTGTCTCTACAAATAATTATATATGTTTTCTTCTTCTTGTGGAATGGATGGCTGATTTGTTGGGCTGATATACAATTTCAGTTTGTTGTTAATGCCTTTCAATTGCTTTCATTGTCTTTAATTGTTTTTTTGAAAAAAAATTGTTTATTTGGTTTTCTGTTGGTATTTTCAATTTCTGATTTCAATTGCTGATTTGATGGTTGATTTGATGGGTTGAAGAGCATTTTCGGTGTGATTTTTTGAAATGTTTTTTGCAATGATTGTTGCTTTCAGTTTTTGGTTTCAATTGCCTATTAGATTGTTATTTTGTTGTTGATGCCTTTGAAGTTGCTTTGATTTGTTTATGCAAAAGATGTTGATTTGGATTTATGTTACCGCTTTCAATTTTTGCTTTCGATTTTTATTGGATGGCTACTTTGTTGGGTTGAAGAGCAATTTCTATTTGATTGTCTTATTTTTCATGCAAGAATTGTTGATTCAGATTTATGTTGATGGTTTCGGTAAAGATGCTGATGTTTATGGTTTCAACTGTCAATTGGATGACTGCTTGTTGGCGTGAGGAACAATTTCAGTTCGATTATCTTAATTTTTTTTTTGACAATTGTTGATTCGGTTTTATGTCTGGTGATATTGTCTAAAACAACTCGGGTGAACATGAAATTAATTCTTTTTTGTATATTATGATATTACCATGAATGGATTTTATTAATTCTATGTTCTTAGACTCCCATATAAGAAACATAAGAAAAAAACGAGAGAGAAAAAACATGCTCTCTCCAACTCTGAAGCTCTTGTGCTCTCATTTATTTAACTCTAGATTCCATTGCTGTAAAGAGAAGATCTGAATAAGTTTTGTAGTCCATATGCTTTAATTAAATGTGTATTTTAGTCCACGCACACTGAATCATGTTTAGTTAACTTAACCATACGAGGGGGTTACTTTCTAACCCAACTGCACTGGTCCCCTATTTGCTCGTCTCTCCAGTACATAATCGCACGCACTCTTAAATACATGTCCTTTATCCGTCCACACGCTCCCTCTATAAATATTTCTCTCTTGAGAAGCTACTCCTAGCTATCCTTGTAACACTACCAGCTCTCCCCTTGTATTTCCCTTTATAAATTCTCGATTTCTTTCTCCCTCTTTCTGGCTAACTGCATAATTAGGAGCTACTGGCTGCAATAGCTTGCTGCAGAAAGACATTTATCCTCTCCACTTTGTTATTTAACGTTTTTTTGTCCACATCTTCTCCCTTTTGCCCTTGCCCTCTAATTTACCCATCAATGCTGTTCACTTTCTACTCCTAGACCTTTTTAGCAAAATCACCACTCCTTTGTCTTGATTGCTGTATTTCAGTCGAGAATATATATATATATAAGAAATCATGATTAGCTGGAATGATCTCTATAACGTTTTGTCCGCTGTGATTCCTCTGTATGTTGCCATGATCTTGGCTTATGGGTCTGTGCGGTGGTGGAAGATTTTCACCCCGGACCAGTGTTCCGGTATCAACCGTTTCGTGGCAGTATTCGCGGTGCCACTACTGTCATTCCATTTTATCTCCACCAATGATCCCTATGCCATGAACTTCAGGTTCATTGCGGCCGACACGCTTCAAAAAGTGATAATGTTGTTTGCTCTGGGAATTTGGACTAATTTCACAAAAAATGGAAGCTTGGAATGGATGATTACCATCTTTTCTCTCTCGACTCTCCCGAACACTCTTGTCATGGGCATTCCTCTTTTAATCGCCATGTACGGCGACTACTCGGGAAGCCTGATGGTTCAGGTAGTGGTGCTGCAGTGTATCATTTGGTACACTCTCCTCTTGTTTCTTTTCGAGTACAGAGGAGCCAAGATGTTGATCATGGAGCAATTTCCAGAAACTGCAGCCTCCATTGTTTCGTTTAAGGTTGATTCCGATGTGGTCTCTTTAGATGGTCGAGATTTTCTGGAAACTGATGCTGAAATCGGTGATGATGGCAAGTTACATGTGACGGTCAGGAAATCAAATGCCTCCAGGCGGTCTCTTGGGCTGGGTTCTTTCTCTGGATTGACTCCTCGGCCATCAAATCTTACTGGAGCTGAGATTTATAGCTTGAGTTCTTCGAGGAATCCTACTCCAAGAGGATCTAACTTCAACCCTTCAGATTTCTGCTCCATGATGGGAGTTCAGGGATTCCCCGGAAGGCATTCAAATTTTGGTCCGGCTGATTTGTACTCTGTCCAATCTTCAAGAGGACCAACTCCAAGGCCGTCTAATTTCGAAGAAAATTGTGCTCCAACGGCTACTATATCCTCTCCTAGATTCGGGTTTTATCCAGCACAGACAGTGCCCACGTCGTACCCGGCACCAAATCCTGAGTTTGCCTCTACCGTCACTACTAAAACTGCAAAAAACCAGCAGCAGCAGAATAGCAAGGCAAGCCATGATGCCAAGGAGCTGCACATGTTCGTGTGGAGCTCAAGTGCATCGCCAGTTTCTGAAGGAGGCGGTCTCCACGTGTTCGGCGGGACTGATTTTGGTGCATCAGAGCAATCAGGACGGTCTGATCAGGGCGCCAAGGAGATCAGGATGCTGGTTGCTGACCATCCGCCAAATGGGGAAACCAAAGGTAGATTAACTCAAAACTACACAGGCACGAGTTAATTGATTAGCTAACCATTTTACACGTTTTGATGCTTTAGTCTAATTGATATTCTTATTTCTAAGCTATTCCACAACAAGACGGAGGCTTTGCTGGCGAGGACTTCAGTTTGGCGGGCAGAGGAGAAGGAGATGACGAGCAAAGGGAAAAGGAGGGGCCCACTGGGCTTAACAAGCTCGGGTCCAGCTCAGCTGCCGAGATGCAACAAAAAGCCGCCGAAGCTCCAGATTCCGGTGGCAGTAAACTGATGCCTCCGGCAAGCGTTATGACCCGTTTGATATTGATCATGGTTTGGCGCAAACTTATTCGAAACCCCAACACGTACTCTAGTCTCATTGGCCTCACTTGGTCTCTAATTGCCTTCCGGTTAGTTTATCAATTATGTATTTATTTTTTTCCTTGGTTTTGAAATGTTACTGTATGAATGTTTTTTTAACAAAAAAATAAAAATAAAAATTGCAGGTGGCATGTGGAGATGCCTAAAATAATAAAACAGTCAATCTCCATACTGTCCGATGCTGGACTCGGAATGGCTATGTTCAGCTTAGGTGAGTGGTCATAATTATTGTGATTTTCAGTTAATGTAATCATTTTTTCTATGGACCTCTTACTGTCCCTTCTGGCACACAAGTACTAAGACAATACACTCAGTCGATGAATTAACAGACCATTCTGATGGATATATACTCATATTCATACAGTACCATGCAGTAACATACTATATTATAATAATTGTTCCTATATATATAGTGTTCCTTGTAGAGACCAGACTGAGAGTGGATGTGGAACATGATATTGTTTTACACTGTATTTTAAATGTGTTTTTAAAAATAAAATAAAAAAAAATTATTTTTATTTTTTATTTTAAATTAAAATTTTTATAAAATAAAATAAAATAAAAATTATTTTAATATATTTTTTTAACAAAAAAAAATAATTTTAAAAAGAACATCAATTAAACTCTCGGATATACACACCGAGTTAAGTTTGGGTATGGGTGCTACAGCTCACAATTGAATGGTTGTGAGTTGTGACCAACGTTATCCCAAGAAATCAAAGTGTTTTTGTCCTGGGACTGTGAATAGATTGACCATCCGACACGTGGGGCCAGTTTAGCTCGCGGTCCAGGGTCGGTGGGTGTAGGTTGTGAATAGTGATAGATGCCCATTTCAGCTAGCTCTCTTATTAGTGAAGGTAGTTGAATTCATTTGAAATTAAAGAAATTAGCACCTAATTTCAGCTTCGATATTGTACTGATTTAATCGGCTGTTGCTGTGAAAGGTCTTTTTATGGCCTTACAACCGAAGCTAATTGCCTGTGGGAATTCGGTCGCAACATTCGCCATGGCTGTCCGATTCTTGACCGGCCCTGCAGTAATGGCCGCCGCTTCAATTGCTGTTGGCCTGCGTGGCACCCTCCTTCATGTTGCTATTGTTCAGGTAACACTTACTTTCACGATATAAATTAATTATTACATGCACCTGCTGTTAATATTCTAATGGCTTACCATGATTAATTATTGTGAAGTTGGTCGTGAAGTTGCATTATAAATCTATTCTTATCCAATATATAGGCTGCGCTGCCACAAGGAATCGTTCCATTTGTGTTTGCCAAGGAGTACAATGTCCATCCAGCCATTCTCAGCACTGCGTGAGTGAGATATTGCTAGATAGTAGTATTCATTATTTTACATCTAAACGGTAAATATGTGTTAGTATATAAATAAATGTTAAAAAACCTAACCTTCTCTTCCATATTTGTTATACAGGGTTATCTTTGGAATGCTGATAGCATTACCAATTACTCTTGTTTACTACATTCTTCTTGGATTATGATCAATTCTACTTAGCAGTAGCCTGGAGGGGAGCAGAATGAAGAGAATTTGATTCCTTGCTGATTGCGTGTCCCATTTGGCAGTAACAGTGATTACTGCGCCAAAATATATGTTCTTGTAACAAGAGGATCATTACCAGGCAGCGAAGATTTAGTATGAGGAATTTCCAGGATTCTTGGAGCTGGAAATATTTTTAAGCTAGTAGAAGGAAGCCCTGATTTAAGGATCATGCAATCATTAAGAGCCAGAGTTCGTTCATTTTTCTAAGGTTTGATCAGATGAACAGAGAGGGCCATTTCTGGAAGGAGGGAGACACCAATGAGTAAAATAAGGGCTATAGAAGGCAACCACTGATATTTTAATTCTCTTCATTTACGCTATGTGCAGATCTGCAATCACAAAAAGACAATAAACAGTGGATTAATTAACCTGTGGAGATATGAGGAAGAGGAGAAAAGGGTTTTCCTTTACTATTTTTTGTACTATTTAGTGTTCCTTTTTATTCTTTTTCTTCTTGGTGTTTGCTTTGATTGTCCGTATATCCAGCAATTATTTGCGTTTGTCGCCTTTCATTTTGGTTTGTAATTTATCTACGAATATCAATTATGATCGAAAGAAAGCATTAGCCAAATATTCACCTTATTAATATACGAAGTTGATGGTGTATTCTCATTGAGACAGAGACCTGCTTGCATGTTACTCGGGCCTGCCTCCAAATTAAACCTCCTATATATCAAGAAAGGGCATGTAAAAAAGGTGAGAGAGAAGGGATCTTTTGAGGGAACTCCTTCAAACCGAGGGGGCTTTGTGCCTTTTTATTCCTTGGAACCCACTTTAGGGGTCCTGATTTGAGAAGCTGAGCTTGAGATACTGGAAAATATATAGAGCGATAAGAAAGAAAGCTGGGGTCAAAAGCAGCTAACCTTACTTTCGCCTTTTGCTTTTGATGCGCCAACAATCGAACCCTACCTCATTATATAGCAGGCATGGGAATATCTTGGTTCTATATGCAAAAGTATCTTATAAAAAATTTGAATTTTTTTATTTTTTATTTTTTATTTTAAATTAAATTACAGTTTTTATATCATTTTCATGTGATGATATCTAGAATAGTTTTTTTTTTTACATTTTAATGTATTTTTGAACGAAAAACATTTTAAAAAACAACTTCAACTACATTCCAAACAAATATTTAGAGGCTGTTTGGGACGGCGGTTGTACCGTCGTTTCCCCAAAATTTGAAGAACAAAAAATTCATTTTAAATCGAAACGCAACGGGGTTATGGAGTAAAATGAAGTTACGCACATTTCCCTTTCTGACGTAGCAGAAAATCACAAGGAATACGACCAACGTCGATATTCCGTAAATAAATCTAGGATGAGAGGAACTCTTAGAAAAGTTTAAACTTTATTCAATAATTCAAAGATGATTCGGCCAGAGGCTTACAACCATATTTAAAGCAAAAAATCTAGCCCTAACCATGTTGGATAAGGAAACAACGCTAATTAATAAAATTACCAAAAATGACAAATTTGAGATAAATGTGGAAATTGAAAAGGCTATAAATCCTGAGCAAGCCGGAATTGATGGAAGTCGATTCGGACTTGGAAATCAAAAGTTATGGCTAAAACAAAACTTTCCTAAAATGGCAAAAACAACGATTTCGAGGCCTAAACGATAGATTTCGGGGCCTCCAAAAACGCCAAGACGCATCAACTGGGTGAGTTTCGCTTCATTCCGACTTCAGCTCCCGAACTGCAGAAATTCAGTTGCCTTCGAATTTTGGATGCTCTCTCTTGAGCATGTACACCTCTGCCACTTATTCTACATCACTTTCATCAGAGTTGATCTCTATCTACATATTTTTTATTTTTTTTAAAATATTATTTGTATATTTTAAAAAAAAAATTGGATTGGACCTGTCCTAAATTAAATGGGTCGGCCCAGCCAAGGTGGGCCAAAAGTCCCACCCTGCTGGACTTGGGCTGGGCGAGAGCAGGTCCAGCCCAGCCAAAGAGTGTAAAAAAAACACAAAACGGCGCGCAGTATTTTTTGTGAATTATTCACGAAGTTACTATTCATGTAACACGTGAACAATAACATGGACGACTGTGACGAGAGGGTCAACGACCGGTACCAACGGGTAGAGGAGATCGAGGTGATTCTTCCTGTGATGGTGGCGTCTGAAATGGTGTTGTGTGGTGGCTAGTAGGAGCTTTGGAAGGTTGCAGCTGGTGCTGCTGACGCTAGGGCTTGCTGACGCTGGAGCTTGTGGCATGGAGGAGAGGCTTACGATGATGAGGTAGATGATGGTGGTGCCGAGAGCTGTCGATGATTGAGGAGAGAGGGGGCAACAACGGTGACTCTAGAGAGAGATTGTCGACTGTGTTGGGGAAAAAAGAGAGAGAGGGGAGAGGGAGAGGGAGGATCACATATTTGTACTCCAGCTTGGTTCGTTCAAAAAATTTCATGCAAAAAATTTCATGCAATCGTTGTTGCAGCTGAGTTTAATCCCATTCATGAATTGCGACTGAGGTTTTCGAAAAGCATCTCACAGATGCTTTTTGTTACCTATGAATGGAACGCAATTTTAGATGGGACCCATATCTAAATTTTATTAGGCCTTTTGGTTAACATCACATTTGGCTCTACGATGAGCCTTAACCATTGGCCATATCGCAGAGCCAAACACTCACTATATTGTGTATAATTATGTTGTGATGATTTTTGAGTTATGAGTTTATTATTTTTGCTATTATTATTATTTTTGTAATATTATTTTGTCTAGTCATTACTTGATTTTAATGCTGGCTTATATATATAATAAATTTTGTATTTTTTTTCTAGATAAATATAATTTAAAACTGTTAATTTATTGATTAACATATAAATATCGCGAACATATTGTTTATAATTTCAAATATTGTATTTACATATTAAAAAAAGCATATTGTCATGTTACATTGTCGTCATTATCAATTATCTTTATAATTAGCAAATAAAAACAGCCTTTAAAAATAATATGCTTACAGACGAGTTGAAATTATTACAAAACAATAAAAGAACCAAACAGGGTCTTATCTTATTAATGAGAGATCCCTCCTCCTCGACGACAATCACCATTTCTTTTTCAATCAACTAGAAACAAACATCGAACTATTACTAAACAGGATAAAATAAACCCCAGCATGCAGAGACCCGGCAAAAGAAACTGTCCGTTAATTTATGGAAAAAAAGATTCAAATCTAGCTATAATAACAATATAAATGGAATCAATTTTTCTTAAATCCAGATCCCCTTTATTGAGGGAAAAAACACAGAAATAGTTAACGTAAAAGGAGAAAGAAAGAAAAGAAGGAAGAACAACAGGGTAATGGTTTTTAAATTATTTTTTTATTGATGTGAATTTTCAGACCAATTTACACGTATGTAGATTAATTTCACGTGTAAAAAAAATAGTTTTTGAATCTTTATTTAAAATTAAAAAGGAAAAAGGGGAGAAAGATGGCGACATTGGGGCTGGCCCGCAGGCAACAACCCTGGAAAGAGGAGGAGAAAGGAGACGTGAAGTTTTCAATTTAGGGTATTGAAACGAAACAGGAGAGATCAATGATTTGAATGAATTAATTATTATGTCGTATCTTGTATGTGTAAGAAGAAGAAAAAGCACTGTATCATGTGTATAACATTTTATTAATTGAACACATATTTCAGTACAATTTAATGCAAGTAATTAAAAATAGAATCCAAAACATGATGCAATTTGACTTTCGCCATGGACAAGCTTAAAACGATATCTCTGCATAAGAATCGATGGTAATAGAAATAATTAATTGAACTGCCTCGTACATTTATGGAAATGAAGATTGGGATAGTAAAATGATTCTCTCTCTCTCTCTCTCTCTCTCTCTCTCTCATAATACACTTGAACTTTCAACTCAAATGGAAATGACCCATCAATGTTTTTTAAAAATATTTTTAAAATGAATTCCCAAACAGCCCCTCAGAATCCGAACCCAGGTGGTAAAGATTCTAATTTCCCAAGGCAAGGCATCTTTAACCAAATTAATCAATAGCGATGCATATATAAATGTGTATATATTAAATTATCCTTGATCACTCCATGATAAAATCCAATTAATCCAGCCAAATCTTGACATGTGGCACCGATATTCTCATCAATCAAACAAACCACTGTGGCAATCAATTGCCAGCCCCGAGATCTTATTTTGATGGGCTGTAGCTGTAGAAGGGAGCATACTTTCCACAAAGTTGGCTTTGAAGCTCTAGCTAGCTACCCTCGAAGATTCACCACCCTACGTCCCATGATAACTAGCCTACCACGACCAACTAATTGAAGATATTATCCTATTTATTCTATTAAATATTGATTAACCTTGGATTTCTAAGAAGAGCAATTAAAGAGGGCAAGACCAACTAATTGAAGATATTATCCTATCTATTCTATTAAATATTGATTAACCTTGGATTTCTAAGAAGAGCAATTAAAGAGGGCAAGACCAACATGCCGTGGCATGAAAGCGATGGCCGCTAGCGCCGTGTGTCAGGGAGCCACAGTGACACGTGCGGTCTCACGTGGGACTGTAGGGAGATTGCAACATACGGGGGTATCAGCCACGCGCGTGGTGAAGTGAGCCTTGCTAATCTCAGTGCTAGCTGCTGAAATGAGAGCCAGTCCTCTGCAAAAGTTGGACCACACCTGGCTAGGGGATGAGTTAGTAGTGAAATTGGTGTTGAAATTCAATGGATTGCTTTTAGGCTTGAAAGTTCAACCATTGCACGACAGGCTGAGTCAGCACAGCTTCAATTGACTTAAAGTGCTCTCTGTCTAAAAAGAATCAGGCTTGTCTCCTTCGTTTCAAGAAAGAACCCGGAGAAGTTTCTTTATTACCAAACCCAAATACAGTGTTATCTTATTTTGAAGAAATTCATATTCCACTGTAATGTTTTTTTCAGCATCAAAGAATTTGCTGGTAATAAGAGACAAATGCAGATAGAAAGTGAATTTTTTTGAAGAGTTTAACCATAATATTTTGTTAATTAAATTGAAAACTTATAAACATCTAGTCTAAAATGCACTATCTGTTTAAAGCACTGATTAAAAAAGAGAGGATAAACTAAGCTTTGTTTATCCCGCTTCAATCTGTCTTGTATTTATTATATCACGGTACATCTCTAATATGACATTTTCTCATGTGATATATAATCCAAATTAATAGAAATTGTGTATGTAAAATGTAATTAGTTGCCAGAAAAAAGTATTTAAGACCAGATTACCTTCTTCTTCCGAGTATCTTACAAACATGTTTTTCTTTCTTATTTTGTAGAGATTTTTTTTTTGGATACGAGAAAATCTCAACCCCTGGAAAGCACATTATATGGGTTTAGATGAGTGAGTAAAATTCCAGTTGTCCTAAACTCTTACGAGAAATGAACGTCATGAACTCGAACTTGAGACTTGTTGTGTAAATTGCAAGTTCTCTACTATCACACTACGTCTCTTGGGAATTTATTTTGTAGAGATATGAGAAAAATACATGCAATTTGATAAAAAAAAAAAGAATACTTAATAAAATCAAATAGTGGTCTAGTTTAAACCTTACATAGTTACAATTTCAATAAATTAGGATCACATTATAATTGAAAAAAATTAGCTACAGTTTAAGGGCATGACAGGGCCATGTAAAAGGATTATATTGGAGAGAGTATTTTAAATAGAAAAAGAAATTAAATTATCTCCCCCAAGCTATTAAGATATTTTGAATTTTACAAACAACATATTCTCTACTGATAAACCAAACCGGCTTTCTCTAGAAGGACCTGGGATCAATTAAAGTTGATTGAAGCTAGGCCCAAGAGGTCTAAAGCTCAATAAGCCCATGGTATCAGAATCATTGTCTTTTGGCACGTGGCCATGCCTGCTCCCATCCTATCTTGTTAGGCAGCTTTCATGGACCACCAGGCACCAATATCCCTAGCGAATCGCAGCTCACATTTCCTTTTCTTTTGGTCAACCTTCCACTGGTCTCCCTTTTCAGGAGACTGGGACTTTCGCCCGAGAGACTTTATTAATACCTTTAAGTTTCAAGAAACAATAAAAGAGAGAACATGCTAAAGCAATCTACTAGATTCAAATCATGCCCAAAGCAATATGACGGCCGAACTTCATACTTTATAATAATAATAAAAAGGTCTAGCGGTTGAAAAGACTTATTTTCCTATTTCATACTAGAGTTCAAGTCCCACCATGCACGTCTATCACCACCGCGGTGTCTTACATATTCACTGGATTTAGTTCAGGAATTAGCACCCGATTATATAAAAAAAAATAATCATAAAAAATGACAACCGAACTGAATTCACGATTCTCATCTAATTCAAGCAAAGAAACACACTCAAACAAACAAATTAATGTCGAGTCGGAATCTACTGAAACTGGCATATTCATAAGTACGATCGATCCCGATACAATACATAACGACATGGAAGAACTTATTAGGTTTCAAGTCATTTCTTCGCCATACGAGTTGTTCATCATGATAATCTTTTTTAGCAGAAGAGGTAGAGAAAAAAGGGTTCTTTTCTGCTGCCCGCCCTTGTTAAGTATGCATGTCTCCATCTACTTGTTTTCTTCCAATTCCGGAATTTCGATCATGTTATCATGAACATTCTCGAGTAGATCATGATCTCCTGATTTGCCAGTTTTGGACTCTTCTTTTTATCTCTTTACTGGCGGCGGCTTTCATTAATATTTCCAGGTAATTAAATTGATGATATATTCTTATTTATAATACTGATCAGACATAGTAGTCGGCAGGAACTTCTATCTCTAGAGGTAGGCATCAAACAGAAGCGTCAGCGATCATCCGATCTTTATCCAGCAGATCACGATATTCGGCATGGTCAGGCAAATGTGACACGACGAACTTACAACTCTTGCCTGTTGGATTGAAGTGATCTTGCCTGGCACCACCTTTACACAGATAGCTAGGCATGGTCATCATCCAGGTTAAGCACACGTGGCAAAAGCAATGTGTGGGAGTGGGTCCATGCTCATGTGGATGCCCATACCTGCATGTGGTGGTGGTTTTATGAAATAGTGATGGGAGCCAAACATGCATGCCTACAAGGTGGGTGTATTATTGCAGGTTAGGGGGTGAGAGAAAAGGAAAGGTTGGAGAAGATAAGATCCAACCAAGGTAGGGACTCATGACTGCAAAGGGCTATGAATTTTCCTAATTACTTTTCTAGTTTTTTCCTTTGAAAACAAGCTCATGGACCCAGTTTAAATTTGAGATCATCAAAGTCTTCTCCCTGGCAAGAATTTGTGCGGATGATATATATTAATATATAGGAAGAGTGAAAAATATGCCCCCACCATCGCTACCATTTTCTCTTTAAATTTTAGTAAATATGGATGCTGAAATATGACCACTCGATCTTAATTTTACTGGGAAAACTCATCTTCTGCTATATATCTAGCTAGCTAGGAGGCTCCTTAACTGGCAGTCCCATACTGTTGGATAAGGTGTTGAATGAAACACTTCTTATAAAAGGATGTTATATCTTTAATTAATTTTTATTTTTAATATTTTCCCTGGCTGAGAAAAAAATCTGCGATTCAAATCAGCAAATGGGTCAAAAATCATTTAAACCCCACAGTTTGATGACAGAGAAGGAAACAAAGGGAAGGAGAGGACAGATTGTTGTTAGTTTCTGTGTTGTTTTTTTCCTCCTCCATGTTCGATCTCTCGACAACTACACAAACGCTATCATCAGCTTATATATATACATAACTACTTGAAGCCTTGATTAAGAAGAACCTAAAAGCCTCTGTCCGGTATTTATACTTTGTTGTACTATGATTTTATTGGGTCTACTATTCCTCGATTAATTTAGAAGGGCGTAAAGCCCCGATCTTTACCAAAAAAAAAAAGAAGAACCTAAAAGAAAACAAACTAATTAAACGCACGTAAATGCATGGTTATTACATTTGTGTTTTATTTTAGACAGTCAACAATATATATTACTTTCGGATCGGCTTGCGTAAATAATTACATGTATTAATTAATGAAAAAAATGCTACTTATGAAAGTGTTTTAGAGTTTTATTCGCTTTTAAAAATATTTTTTATTTAAAAATATATCAAAATAATTTATTTTTTTTATTTTATAATGTGAAAGTAATTTTAAAATACCAAAAAAATTAAATTTTCAAAAAAACACTTTTGAAATATCAAACAAGTGTTTAATGGCGGTCGCTGTTCATATGGGCAGTTAACCGGCAGCCCAGTGTCATTGTTATGAGCATGCCTTGGTTGAAGTTGCATTACCAATGAAGATTCAACACTGAATTACTTAAAATAATTAAACACACTATTTACTTTAAATAATAAAAAAAAATCATAAATAAAATCATCAATTAAGAACTGCATCCAGTCCTCCAAAATAATCCCAATTGTTTTGCACTCTCTCTTTTCGTTTGGAATGAAATATATATGAAATCCTCATGATCAAGCCTTATTCTATCTATTTACCTCTTTCTTATTCTTAATCAAGTCTATGAAAGAGCTTAATTGATTCATGATTTATATTTCTTCTTTTGTTAGAAAAAAAAAAAAGATACAAGCTCACGAGCGTGGGCTTTGTAACAGGGCTTTTGGATTTATTTGGACCTTATGTTATTTTTTTTTCCGATCGAATTCATTCATTATTAATATGATATTTTTATTTAATTTTACTATTCATGAGTTAATGGTAAATTAATTTCTATTCTGTTATTATATAATAAAAAATAATTAGAATTAGTGGAGTTCATAACTTAGAGCATGAATTTGATAAGTTGACCTGGGATAACCCAATCTGTTTTTTTCTTTGATTTTTCTACTTGGATTTGTTCAATCAATAATATCATATCGAGAAAACTTCCTCGTGATTTAATTAAAAGTCTAGGCTAAACAAAGAATCAATTTGAGAGTTTGTAAGTTTAAACCGTTATGCTAAATTCTATGACAATACCAAAATATTTTGTATTGCTTAATTTTTTTTAATGTTTCAAAAAAATTAATCTCAACCCATCGTGAAAGCACAAATAATAAACTAGTAAATTTATATTGTTTTTTTTACAAGTTACCACATGTAATACCATTTGTTTTTCAAATTGCCATTCCAATGGCTAGAAGTCCACGCGGGGTCAGCCAGATATTTGGATACATGCACGTAAACATCATAAGCATGAATTAGCTTACATCTATTAAATTGCAAAACCAGAGAGAGGTAGCGTGCAATTCGGCATTCAATCCAAGATTTTAGTTGCTACTCTTGAGCGTGGAATTTGATGTTGATTAATAGTTAATAGCATGGCAGCACGCGCACGTGAATGCAAGAAGATTGCCACCGCTAGAATAAATTATACAACTCCATACAAAACATGATAACGACGGTCCATTTTGCTGGGTATGATGATGAAAACGTCAAAATGATACGAGTATACCAAACAGAAACTACATATACGGTGTTGTCCTCGTGTGCGTGGCCTCATTCTCCTGCGTGCATGGGGCCATGCTAGTTAATTTGATACAGCGATACTTCTTTATATACAATCAAATAAAATCAAATAATAATAATAATAATAATAATAATAATAATAATAATAATAAACCCTTCTTGAAAGGATTAAAAATGGGTTACATTACTTCATTATTCATGGAGGCATTACAATAAATATGTTAAAATCGACCGACTCGGTCATTATCATGTTTCGTTTTAAAAAAGTAATTGCACGAAGAATTTATTCCAATTAATTGAATGCACTATATGACATTTGATAGCAGAGTGTTGATATTTTGTTATTTTTAGTGCATCAGGTCGCACTTCACAGATAAAAAAAAGAAAACAAACAGTTTGCACGAAATGTTTGTTGAATAATCAGAGTTTGAAAACCAATCGTCCCAGATGGCACAGAATCATCCCGAGTTTTATTTCAGGTGGAAATTTTCAGCATTAATGCTAGCTCGTGTTTCAGAAGAGGTAATTTCCCCTCTCTCTCTCTCTCTCTCTCTCTCTCTCTGTTTCCTATCTATTTTTTCGCCGAGTAATTAAATTGGGTGCAAGTGGGGTTGGCCCGAAAATATACGAGCCTTGGTTGAAATAAAAGAAAATACATGCAACCAAAAATTAATCAAGACGTTGAGATGAAAGGATAGAAAGGTCATGATCGCTGCAGGGTAAACTGCAGACACGATCCGGAGAATTCAACCGGCAATGGCTGGGACCATCAACAAGTGGTGAATTGAGACCTTTTGAGAGAGAGAGAGAGTGCAAGAGAATGGTTCGATTTACAAATCATGTCAGGACAGTACGACATCTGTGCATCCATTTTTCTCAGGGATGCAACTTGCCAGCGACCCCTTGTCCTCTAAAATCTAAATTGCTCCCCTTTTTTTCTGTTTTTTTCGAGCTTTCTGAACTCATCTTTTCATGCAGACTTGCGGTTTCGAGGGGCTGAATCTGGAAGGGAAATTGGGATGGTGCCCTTATAATTGGGATGGTGCCCTTATAATTGTGGGGCTTTCTGGGCTTGTTTACCAGCAGATGGATTCTTAATGGGCCTGATGAGCCTAGCTCATTCGTCCCTTTGTGAATGGGTTCAAGAATCTAGGTTTCATCACTGCCACAATGGCCCAACATTGTCATTGCATGGCAGTGCTCATGTGTCCATGTCATATGTGGCTCAGTTATAGAAGAGGTTTGTTTGAACTGTCTTTTCAAAATATTTTTATTTTTATTTTTAAATAATTTATTTTTAGTATTTTTAGATTATTTTGATGTGTTGGTATTTAAAATAATTTTTAAAAAATAAAAAAAATATTATTTTGATATTTTCCAAAAACAATCGCAAATTCAATGATCGGCAAAAAAAACGATCACAAGTAGTAGATGGTCCCAGTCAGAGAAATTGGAGTGGCTAAAGACGAGCCTTTCCTTTTCAAGTTATTTTTACCACTGAGTTAAATGGACTGCCACTTTTCTTTTCACTTTTAGCGCGCCAAGTTAAAAAAAAAAAAAAAAGGGTGGAAGCACGAGACGTGGGAAGAGGAGGTATGAGAGTGAGTGGGCGGGCTAATATGTAGGGACGAGGATACGCAGCTGCTATAAAGACGACTTGATTACCATGATGTTTGATTTGAATCGTGCCTTCTTTCTATTGGCTGGCAATAGCACTGAATACAGCTCGCTGGAGTTTTCTTTTGGTCCCCTACACATCTTCCAGTCTACAGATACAGAAAAGGCTCTTTTTTTTTCTTTTCATTTTTCCCCGTCACAAAAGAATAAGAAAACAAGTGGCCCAATACAAAAGTGGAAAGCCCCGGTCATTGGTCGAGCTATTGTAGCCCATGAGATTCTAGGCAGGTATGTGGCCTCGGCCTAGAAAAAGTAAAACTGCTGCATCTATCCTGAACAAAAATTAACAGTACAGGGCTTCTACTGGGCCCATATCTGGACAGATGGTAACAATTGGGCCATCAGCCCGTTTGAGAGCCCCTTTTTTTTGTGTGCGTGTATTTTAGATGACAGATGGACCTAGACATCACAGCTAGCACCCAGCTGGAAACTCTGCCCTCTCGTGGCAGAAGGTTGCCATCCATAGTCCATCCCACTAAAACTTAAAATATTTTTAGAATTATAGCTTAGGTTGATTTTTAAAATATTTTCTTATTCAAAAAAATATTAAAATAATATATTTTTTATTTTCTTAAAATTAATTTTAACAGAAACACAACTGGAAACATCAAAATGGATGAGTCCAACAATACAAGCATGTCTTCAAATAACTTGGTGAAGCCTTGTCTTCTACTTCCAAATAGTTTGAAAAGTTTAAGTGATTTTTATATTCAATTGAAGAAGAAGAAGGTTGCATCCAGCGTAGCTTCATCAAAAACCATCCTTTCCATTAGATGTCAAATTGGCTCGTTAATCTAAAATTGGACTCTGAAGCTCAAACACCCAATCAGTTGGCAATGGTTTCTTAACCAGATGACGAAATGGAATCCCTAATTTCACTCAGGGACTTGATTCATAGTGACCAAGAAAAAACTGCGGTAGCTATTTCTGTCAAGAGGCCTAAAGACAACACAATTCTCTTGGTTCCACGGGATATTCGTCAAAATAGCTTAGCCATCAATCTCTAAACAGACACATTAATCTTTTCACTATATATACGTTTATTGTTTTGGTTTATCAGACACTAAATTTCTTGATACGGAAGAGATCGAAATAAGAACCATCTTCTTCTTCACAACATGCCTTGGAATAACGAGCGCGGTGACGATCCAGAATTCGATTGCAAAAAAATAGAAGGTTCTGATGTGAGTTCATCACCTGAAACAACTGTTCAAATAATCCAGAAGGTAATAAAAAAACTCTCATCTCTCTTTTGTGTAAACTCAAAGTTACCATCTAGCTATATCAAAGAAAATTAAGAGTTGTGTAATTAATAAATCTTTTCATGTTGACAGATAATTGCAGAGGTGATAGGCACATTTTTCGTGATTTTTACGGGCTGTGGGTCAGTCGTGGTCAATAAGATGTATGGCTCTGTAACATTTCCAGGAATTTGTGTGGTATGGGGTCTAATCGTGATGGTGATGGTTTACTCTGTTGGTCATATCTCTGGTGCACATTTCAACCCAGCAGTCACTGTTACTTTTGCCATCTTCAGACATTTTCCTTACAAACAGGTCGATCCTCGTATATATTCCCCGTTTCTTTCTCCATTTCCACAAATTTACGAGCGCGCATCTCATCAGGAGAGGTGTTGGTTATGAAGACTGATGAATTTCTTGTTAAATTTGTGTTTTATTTCTTGAACTTAATTGCAGGTACCTTTATACATGGTGGCACAATTGCTTGGATCACTTCTTGCTAGCGGCACCTTAAGCCTTCTTTTTAACGTCCCAGACGAGGCTTACTTTGGGACAATACCAGTTGGACCCGACATCCGGTCTTTCGTTACCGAAATAATCATATCGTTCCTTTTAATGTTTGTGATTTCTGGTGTTGCCACTGACAATAGAGCGGTTAGTAGACAATCTCTGTTGGCTGATTAGAAAAGAAGAACAAATATAGTTATGTTTCTTTTCTTGTTTTGTTTTTGAAGTTGGATAAAACACGGTTTAACTGATTAAAAGCTATAATAAAAGATCAATCAAAATTATAATACAAAATCTCTGCATGTTTTTCTCGGATAACAGGTTTGTCTATCTACAACCGACACTCTTGCATTACGTACTCGCAGAAACTGCTTAAATCACAAGCACCACAAGAATGCCTTGCCTTGCATTCGAAAGATTGATTACTGATATCTGATAGAGTATGCTCAAGATGTTTACGTGTAAAATTTACAAATATATTTTAAATTCTTCAATTCTCAACTCCTGCAGATTGGAGAGCTAGCAGGAATCGCAGTTGGAATGACAATTATGCTGAACGTTTTCGTTGCTGGGTAATTCCCTTGCTAGCTGCAATATATCCAAGTTGCCAGCGTCTTTCTGAATAGCATTTCTTTACGTGACTCTTTTTTTGCCCTTAAAATTGCAGACCCGTATCTGGGGCATCCATGAATCCTGCCAGGAGCTTGGGGCCTGCAATAGTGATGCGTAGATTCGAGGGCATCTGGGTTTACATTGTTGCCCCGCCAATCGGTACCATCCTAGGAGCCTTCTGCTACAATTTTATTAGGTTCACTGATAAACCTCTCAGGGAAATAACCAAGACGGCTTCGTTTCTAAAATCCAAGAGTTGATTGTCTCTTCTTAGCCCGGCTCTTCTTACAAGCTTGCGATAAGGCCAGTACAAAGTAAATCTGTACCAGATAGGAAAAATAATAATAAGAAGAAGCGCATATATATATATATGAGAAATATGAATTGCTGATGTAATTTTAATCCTCTCAAATATCGCTATATATATATGTATTAGAGAAATATGAATTACTGGTGTAATTTTAATCCTCTCAAATATCGCTGGTAATTCTATCCAAACTTCAATAAAAACTCTTGTTTGTTTATTGCCGGGTCATGTCTCCTGAGTTCAACGTCTATGATAGCTCTAGAGACATTCCATGTGGATTGCAGCCGTTAAGTTTTGGATGCATATGGCAAAGCACATAAATACAGGAAGAAAAATAAATCGTGGAGCATAGAAAATGCCGCTTTGTTTGTTTGTTTCTTTCTTTTTCGTATCGTATTATTTTTGAGCCATCGGACTGAGTTTCATAGAATAAATGAACCAGTAGCCTGCACGCACTGCCGTTAAACCAATCCTTAAGATTCAGGACTAGAGTAAAAGGGACCTTTCCATTGGATGCTCAGGTCAACGTTGTCCCCATAGGACAGTGCAAAGTCTTGCACGCATTCATGGAGAGAGACCACATGGAGTCGCATGAAACATGTGCATTCTCTACAAAAACATTACGTTTCAATGTATACTAAGTTCTTAAAAATATATATATTTAAAAAAATAATAATTTTGATGCAGTGATTCGAAAATTATTATATATGTTTAATCTATTTCTAAACTAAAAAAAGTATTTTGAAAAGAAAGAACTGCAATATTACAGAAACACCCGTGAGGATTTATCACTTCGTCACATGACACTGTCAAGTTGTCAACATTCACCATGGCGGTGTCAAAATGTGAATCTTTAAATTAAAGTATGAACAATGCTCACAAGCCCCACCCCCTCCCTTGCCGTGCAAATTTCAAAACTGAAACCACCCTACCTTACCTTTATTCCTCTAATTTATGGTTGCGGCTATGGAATTTTATTTTGATATGGATCTCTGACCACATAGTATGTACAACCGGATGGGAAATATTATTTGGGGGTAAAATGCAAAATCACATGCATGGGTGGTGGGACTTTTGGACGTCTCATGATCATCTTGTATCATTTGTCATTACTAGCAAGTTTGTGCTTTATAATATCTGATATTATTGTTATCTCATGCATATTTTTTTACTGATTAATGTCGGTATTCGGATCAGCTTGCAGGTATCTTGATTAATGTCATGAATTTTAAAATTGATAGCAATGTAAATTTCTAATGATTATCATATTAAAAACTATAGGACTCGAATAAAAAAAACAAATCCTCCAATCTCGAAGTCTTAGTCTTAGTACCGGGCGACATAATGGTTAGGCCCATGCATAATAATTCTTCAACATGCAATCGGTGATGAGCAATTTCAAGTGTCTGAGAAAAATATGTGCATTCTTCGAGGAGCTGATTGCGTGCAGCAGAGCTGACCTTCCATTCCTCCTTTCCCAACAAAATGTGGCAGTCTAGAAGTTCGGCTGAACGGGATTGTTTGTCCTTCGACAGGAATTGTAATGCTCCGAAGCCATCCAAGTTCTAAATTATCTAAATAGTCCGTGTATCGAGACGAAAAGCTATAGTTCATGTACTGCTATTATAATATATCAGTCATTTCATTTTCACCCATCCTTCACACGCGATTTTTATCAAAACAAATTTCACCTTCACTTATAATTTTTTTAAGATTTTTTAGAAGAGTGAAAGTATCATTTTATTGCTCTAATAAAATGTAAAATATGTAAAAAAATTAGGGAAAATAAAGGGAATGACGGGATTGGCACAAATTAATAGAGCCAGAGGGTGGTCCCTCCTGTCTGATTTTGACGATCAGGATCCAACGTGATAGTATCGATCAAGGGGAGAGCTGAACTCGGATCACAAGGTGATGGGCGGCCCGGTACCATCCATGTGCTGCACACCAGCGGGACATGCACGTGCATTAATAGAATTCAGGATTTGTCCCTCTTACCGGTTTCCTCCCTTCGGTCCAGAAGCTTTACACACAATAATTAGATCCATGGGCCCCTTGATCAAACGGCTCCAATAATTGCATCAATCCTTGGCTGCATCATTCATCTAAAAGTTTTAGGGTCCCGCCCTGGAAAACAAGGTCAGATCCACCACTTTTGGGTGGTCCACCTTCTTCTCTCTCTCTCTCTCTTTTTCTTTTTTAATATTGTTCACTGGTGCGATCAGTGAAAATCTCCTATAAAAAATAGGGTCTTCTTTGAATTATTACAGGCTGAAGGTTTTGGAGGTTGTACTTCGATCACTTTAAATGTTTGGGGTACTTTTTGATATTTAAGTTAGTTTAGGTAGGGTTTGAGATTTTTTTTATTATTATAAAAATGTGCATGGTATGTTTAGTTACAAAAAAAAAAAAAAAAATCAGCTCCAAGTAAAGTGACCTATGGTTTTTGACAATTTAGAGACAAAGGGTTTTAACGTGTTTTAAAAATATTTTAAAAAAATAAACAATTGGATCCAAATTATATCAATGGTTTCGCATGTGGTTCACCAACGTTCTGACCTACCATCTTTCCTCAGAGATGTTATCTTGTCAACGTCATGTAACAACAAGAAGGAAAAGGGAAACATTGCACTCCCTTCTTCAGTAATCTCCCCATTGCACTCCCTTCTTCAGTAATCTCCCCTCCTCTTTCATTTTTACTGAAGATACGATGATTTCTGAACTAGCTAATCAATTGCCATTGTAACCCATCCACCGTACTAACTCGCTGAAGTAAATGCAAACTTAATTACTAATCAAGCAACACAAAATTATTATAAATTCTAATTATTATTATTATTATTATTTGGAAATTTGAGAAGAGAGAAGCAAATAATGACTGTAAATTCACATTACGAATAGCAGCAATTCTAGATGGTATATATCCTTCACATGCAAAACTTTCTCAATTAAAGACAGCTGGAAAGTCAGAAATGCAGTATACTGCCACGTGCTCGTCCTCATCCTCCGTTTCTACTCCGTTAGATTAACCGCTCCGATTCAAAGCCGAGCCGTCGATCCCCGAATCTGAACGTGGAAACTAACGGCGTATTGCAAGAAAAAAAAAACAGGACAAAAAAAAAGGACAACCGACACATGACATGATTAAGAAGAGATGGATGGGTGATCATCTTTTCAAGCGAAGCAAAAGAGTCCCCTCTTGCACTCTTTTACCCCAAGTCTTAACTGAAAAGAGGAAAATAAAGTATCAGATCAATCCATGTCTTCGCTGCTACTGATCTCTTACTGCAAAGCTTAGTGCTTCATCTTAAGTGATGGCGGGAGAATTGCAAGAACCATTAAGCTTTGGCAGTTGCATTAGCTTTCAGGTAACCTATCTTGTTCTTTGAACGTTATTTAATCTTAACGTCTCGTTTTTATTTATTTATCACCCATTAATTTTACTTGGAAAGCTGGTTGGTTATTACAGTAGTTCTAAGTTTCATGTTCTCTCGTTCTGGGATCATGTAAATGATTTTAGTTTGTGATGCTTCTTTCTTTTTTTGCTTGCTTGCTTGATGTTCTGCTAGAGAGGGTATATTCTGAATTTGTTAACATCTCTGGATTGGACAGGTAGATTCTCTACACTCTGGGTCCATATCCTTTGGAAGATTTGAGAGTGAAGACTTGTCCTGGGAGAGAAGGTCGTCTTTTTCTCACAATAGGTATCTTGAAGAGGTTGAAAAATGCTCAAAACCAGGTTCTGTTATCCAGAAGAAAGCCTATTTTGAAGCCCATTTCAAGAAAAAGGGTATTCTGCGTCCGGATTCACTTGATGGCCTGAGTGGGAGGAGATGCCAGAACTGCGAAGATGATGAGTATGGACTTTTGGGTCAAGGAGAAGAAGAAGATGATTCGAATGGAAGTTGCAATTATTCTCACCGTGAGGATGATGTCCTGGAAAGTGTGGACTGTGACGAATTTGATGGTGGAAATCAAGGAGATCAATTTGATCATGTAAATGATGAGAGCCATCGTGCTTGCTTTGATGAGAGCCCTGAGGATTCGGAATATTATGGACAATTAGAAGTCATTGAATGTGGAAGAGAGGATCCTATTGTTCTGTCTTCTGAATCTCCACCAATGGAAGCTGCTTTGGATGATGCTAATGTTCTGGTCAAGGGTGTGGATGGCCCTATTGTTCTGTCTTCTGAATCTCCTCCAATGGAAGCTGCTTTGGATGATGCTAATGTTTTGGTCAAGGTTGTGGATGGATATGTTAAACATGAGGAATCACATCAAATTGAAACTGGACTTGACGAGTCGCATCTCAGTAATGACAAACAAGAGATGGAAATGAAAGATAATCTTAATGATAATGCTGCTAAAATAGATGAATCATCTGTGACAATTGCTCTGTCCCCAAAAAGGGGAACTGCCAAGGATCTTGACAACACTAGTCCAGTGCACCAACAAAATCTTTCTCCAAAGGTGTGTAAAGAAATAAAAAAATACTACAGGACTAATAGCCAGCCAAACGAAGCACGTATGCACAGGGATACAACACGAACAACAAGATGGCAGCAATTTAGCTTAATCTTGCATTCTGTTATGTCAAATTCATGCCTATATGCTTTTACTACTGCTATTCTTTCCACTGATGCCGCTTTTGTCAATTGTCATCCTTGTTATCATTTTAAAATCGTGCTAAATTGACCCTGATTTGCGTTTCTTGATATTTTGTCATCCTAGCTGAGAGATTCTGTGGGAAGTAAATCCACGAACCCAAGGATGAGGTCTCCGCTTAATGGCAATCAATTCCAGAAGATCCCTCACAACGTGTCAAAATCTACTGCAAAAACTCAGAATAGAGGAGAGAGTGAAACGCCACAAAGAGCAAACTCAGAAAAGCAGTCATCACGAGCTGCCACTCCTACTAGACGTACGTTGCATAGAGCTAAAAATGAAGAGGTGAGCATTTGGATTAATTTGTTATAGATATTCTAAACTGGCTGATTTTTCTTTTCAATTTGACTTTATAGTTAAAAACGCTCTTTTTGGGGTTTGCTTTTATTTACTTCAAATTTTATTTTTATGCTCAGAATTCTGAAAGTGCCAATGTAAGGTTACATCCTGCGGGTAGAAGGTACTTTCTGATTCTTGCAAATTACAAATCTGCATCTTCCATGGTTTCGGCCCTTAAGATGTCTGTATTGTTGCGCAGTGAAAGGGAATCAAGAGTAAAGAAATTTGAATCTCCACCATCCAGATCAAAAAAAGTTGAACCTATTTCTCATCTAAGAGCGAACAGGTCCATAACATACCTCCTCAGTTGATGTTCTAATGTTTTTACATGTTTTATTTCCTGAACTTAGATATAGAGTAATTGTGATGCAGAGATAAGCAGGTTGTTCATTCAATAAAGCCAGACACAATGCCATGTGCTGCAGCCTTCAGTTTCAAAAGTGATGAAAGAGCAGAAAGGCGAAAAGAGGTGACCAAGCTTGCTGTTGTTCGGAGTCTTAACTGTTCTGTGGCTAGCCATCTAATTTAAATGATCAATCCTTTTCTCGTTTGCTATATGATTCAGTTCTATATGAAGTTGGAAGAAAAATTGCACGAGAAGGAGGCAGAAATGAATCAGATTCAAGCAAAAACACAAGTAAGTAAAACATTCTCCAATGGCTGGCTTTTGTTGTTGCCAGGAAGTGGATTGATATTGTACTTGCTCTTGTGATACTTCATTATGTCAAAAGAATGCTACATTATATGCTGAGTCTTCTACAAAGCCAAATTTTAATAACCTACTGGAATTCTCTAATTGTGCCATGAATCATTCCTCAATGCGAATGAAGCTTGTAATGGACTCAAGGGTATCTTGTAGCAATTTGAATACAACTTTTCCATGATTCTATCTGTATAAGATGCATGAATTACTGTGTTTGTAGGAACAGAAGGAGGCTGAAATTAAAAAACTCAGGCAAAGACTTAATTTTAAAGCCACGCCCATGCCTTCATTCTATCGTGTTGCTGCACCACCAGGCTCCAATGGGAACAAGGTACAGTGGATTACCAGTTTTGGCATTTTGATGTTGCCTTATTACATCCTGTATTTATGGATACATAAGTAATAAATTCAATCTGTTACATTGTATGAGTGTGTGCGTGGTTTGCTTCTTGTTTTACTTTAATGCTAGTCTCGTAAACTTAATTTGACATGAATCTCATATACTCAATCTGTTACAACTATTTGTGAAGAGAAGCTAACGCAAAATGATAAAGTACATGATTTTAAAGCGCCTAGTTAGCTTCCTACTGCTGTTCAAATCGCATCATGTTGACTTCTTGAAATTGCAAGAACTGCACAGCAATTTCATTTTTATAGCATTCGGATAATATAAATTGCCACCAAGGAGTTTTAAATGTTGTTGATTCGCCGTGCCGTGCATTCATCTTCATCTTAAGATGCTTTGAAGTGTTGCGTGTTTACTTAATATTTGTCCAAAATATATTTTATCACCTCATAAAAAGTTATTTGCCAAATGTCGAAGGTGCTGATATAATGGTTCCATCTGTTATACCTGGTAACATCTATGACAAACCTGAAGGATGAAACCCTATGGAATGGATGGGTGATCCTATATGAAATTTCTACCTATTGTTAATAATAGCATAGTAAAAGAAAACATGAGGGGAAAAAAAGTTGTTCTCAAGAAGGAAGGTATGTTTCGCCATCAAAATATGGTGATAGAGATTCTATGAGAATGTCATTAAATTAAGCTGGCTTTCATCACCAGATCATTAGTTATATTCTCTATAATGTATTTTCACACTCGTCAATATCTTCATAGTTCAGTCTCAAGCCCTTCTTGTAAGCTCCTGCTTGATCAACTCCAGGTAATTTTGGAAGTATGACTCTAAGGCTGATAATTGGTTCTTTTACATGAGCAGTTCTATGTTTTGTTATCTGCGCCATACACTATTAGTTGGCCGAAGTAAATTCAGCTTTTGTACTTCTATCTCAGGCTTCATCATCTAAAACCAAACCAGCTAAAGTACGACACAGGTCAACAAGTCCAGGGAGTGGATCTGCTGCTAGGTCACAATTACTTTCAAGGACTGGAAATGACCAAGCCGTCACTGCGAATGAATCTGTAAAAACTACTAATCATCCGGATCCCTCAGGAAGGACGGATCATTGGGCAACAAATGTTCGTGAGGCTCGCGAGACTTCACCAACCAACAATAATAAGCACAAGCCAGAAGCTGTGACTAAAATTGGTGTCACTGGTAAGAATGAAAGAGGGAAGGGGAAGGATGCCAATTTGCAAAGGCATCAGGTATCAGAACATACCAGAGCATCGAAAGGCCTGAAGGTCGAAGGGAAAGCAAAAACGAGAAGCCACGGAAGTATCAATGAGGTTTCGAGGAAAAGTATAAAACGCATTGGAAATGGAAGCAATACTGGAACGGGTAATCTAGCTGCTGGTGTAGCCTTACTAAATTGAGTGATTTTCTCCATTTCCAGATATACTACACAGTTGTCTATCATGTTATTGTTAGCCTTTCCATGAATTTGAATACAAGTCCAACAGAGCGAAGGTCAAATCAAGACAGACAACAACTATTCTTTATCAGCGGCAATGAAATGACAAATTGTCCCCGGTCAACTGATGGTAATAGCATTTTCCCTACTTGTGTGCAGCGAAATCAACAATGTAGCTGGAAAAGGTAAGAATGGCAGCTTGTTGTCCGAGTTCTTAAATTTTCCATTCATTCTTGCTACCTCGCCAACTGAAGTTAGTCTAGTTTGTAATAGGTGCATTGCCTTCTGCATTATAATCTGTGCTGAGCGTCTGATATTTATTAGTAAATCATATAGTAAAAACCATGATCTGTATTTGATTTTCTTTTTCAGGCACAATGAACCATAAGATAACCCTTATTTATGCGGTGAAGCATTTTTTATACTAATTCATTAAAAGAAAAAAAATAATGCATCCATATTTCTGAAACTAGATTATGTCCAAATCCAACCCATGAATGCCTTGAAATAGGGGAGACTTGATTCCCCAACTTGCATCGATGGCCTGTATCACGAAATAGAATGCTACAACAAAGGGCAATAAACTGAACGGACAAAAGATGGTATGTCAGGAATTATGTCACAAACCTCGGACAAATCACACTTGAGCAGAACTTCTAGACTGTGGCAACAGGATCGCCCTTGTGCAATAGAGAGGCTGAGTGATGATGCATCATCCCATTAAGTCTATAACATGAGGTATTTGCACGCTAAAACTAGGCTTTCATGCTTGTATTTGATCTGTGGGATTAGTCAACTGGTAATTATTAGAAAGGTTGGCCGATGCCTCAAAGAGTTGTTCTTTTCATCGATAGAAATGGTGGCCCAAAAATATTAAAGTGCCTTTAGTGGTGCCGAATGGTGTGCCATTATGCCAGAGAAAGTGAGATTTCTGCTCTCGCACAGCAATCAGATTGAAATTAACCCTCTCGTCTAATGTGCGCTTCTCTTGTAAATGGAAATTAGGACCCAGGAGACTTATCCTTTACAAATTTAGGATCTGTTTGGCATTGCAATTACTGAGTGTCTGTGTGTATAATCTAACCGGCAGGATTACTTAAACTAATTCCAGACTTTATCAGATTGACTAATATTAGTGTTTGCTTGATCTTATAAAAGAGAATATGGTATTCTTAATATTCTGGCATGAGAAATGATGTTCTTTACTTGAAGGGAATTCCATCCAGCAGACCATGCTGTCGCTATACCTCGCATGAATCATGAATTGTGTGACCTATTTTATAATTCCCCAAGGAGTAGCCACCAGTAGAGAAAGGATCGTGCTGAAAATTATATGGATCTTTTGAGAATTAAGACAGGCTAGGAGCTCGCCCCCCCTCGACAGTTGATAAATATGTGAAGGGTGCCGTTCAGCTGTAAATCCAAGAGTTGGTGTAAACTTCCGATGTCTTAACCAGTTGGAAAGAATCTAATAAACAAATGTTAAATATTCTTAGTTCCTAAGTCTCCATAAAAAATAATTGCTTGTGTTTTAGAAAGTATACATAACCCTGTTTGGCAATGCATTTCAAAAGCAATTTTAAAATAAATGATTTTTTTTATTTTAAATTAAATATTTATGATATTTTTAATTCATTTTCATCCGTTAATGTCAAAAATATTTTTTTTAATATATTTTAGAATAATTTTATTTTCAAGAGTAATCCCAACCACACTTCCACATAATCAATAATAATAAGTGCCTGATTGGGAGCGTGTTTTTGATTATTTTTTAAAGTGTTTTTCGTTTAGAAATGCATTAAAATTTATTTTTTTATTTTTTAAAAAATATTTTTAACATCAGCACACAAGAATAATCTAAAAATATCATTTTATTTTAATTTAAAAAATATATAAATATAAATATATATATATATATATATATATATATATATATATATATATATTTTAAATACTTTTCAAACACATTCTGAAGAACTTCCAATAACGAAAAGAGCGTAACCCTTAATGATGATTTTATGAAGACATGTTAACCATCGTAAGCAACCGGTGGATAGTTCAGGCAATTGGAAATGGGAGGATTTTGCTCACTTACTACCGGTGCAAACATTGATGGGTATTGTTGGGTACATTTCTCCTAGGCAGGAAGCAGATGCAGACTCAATGATATGGAACCAAACCTCTGATGGGAAATTTACAGTTAAAACAGCTTATTTGGCAGGAGAGGAAGAGGAGACTATGCATAGAGATCCTGTGTGGAAGATTATTTGCAAGTGGAAAGGATTGGAGCGGATTAAAGTGTTCCTATGGACTGTAGCTCATAACGCTGTTATGACTAACGAGTTGAGGTGGAGAAGAAGGATTACAGATAATAGATACTGTTGTTATTGTGGTAATGAAGTGGAAACCTTAATTCATGTTTTACGAGATTGCCCGAAAGCAAGGAGAATTTGGGAGGGATTTGTTGGGGTAAAGGAGAGAGAGCTGTTTTTTAGCCAAACTCAGTATACATGGATTATTTCAAATCTGACTTCCAGGAAGAAATGTATGCGATATGGAGAGTGGCAACTGGCATTCGGCATAACGATATGGTATATTTGGAAGGAGAGATGTAATAGAACTTTTGGTGGAGACTAGGGTAGTTGGTTTAAGACTACTCTCGCGATAAAAAGAATGATTAAAGATAGTTCGATGCTGCGAAGGGGAGAGGAGGACCAAAATGAAGGGAAGGAGGTGGATCACATAGGTTGGAAATATCCAGCTGATGGATGGATCAAGCTCAACGTTGATGGATGTTGTAAGGGTAACCCAGGGATGGCGGGTGCGGGAGGAGCTATTAGAGATAATATGGGATCTTGGATAGGGGGATTTGCAAGAAATATTGGTATTTGCTCTTCTGTTACTGCGGAACTATGGGCGATTTATATTGGTCTTCAGCTGGTTTGGGCTAAAGGTTTTAGAAAAGTGCTATTGGAATCAGATTCCAGGGTTGCACTCGGGCTCATTACTGGAGATTGTGTGAGGATAGATAGAAATTATAATCTGATCATGCATATTAGAACTATGTTGGGCAGGGATTGGGATATTGTAACGGGGCATGTTTACAGGGAGGCCAACTGTGTGGCCGATTGGTTAGCTAATTTTGGGTTAAAGAGAGATTTGATAGATAGGGGAGCAGATATTATAACTGACCCCCCGACAGGACTTTATCTCTTGTTGTATTATGACCTAATTGGGTCTACGATTCCTCGTTTAATTTAGCTGGGCGTAATGCCCCGATTATTACCAAAAAAAAAAAAAAACCATCGTAAGCAACACCTACTTATTTAAGCCCATCTAAGACATCAGGCCTCCGCAAGTTCTTTCTATAATCATGAATGCTCTATGGCTAGGAGCACTTTCAATAATTTTTCAGCCCCACCACCATGGTTCATATGTTTATAATTAAATTTTCATCCTAACAGAACAAATGATATAAATAATGTCAAATAATGAGATTTAAAATATAATTTATAATATTCTTTAATAAATTATGATAAGATGAGTTCTAAGATATAATTTTGTATTATTTTATAGTGCATATTTTTAAAAGAAAGTCTTTTGAATTCAATACTTAATTTTTATTAATTAAAATAGATGATGAAATTTAAATTTTTGACCGTTTAATTATAAAGACTTTAATAATATATTAAAAAACTATCTTAATCTAAAAATTTAAATTATTAGTGGTTTTAAAATATTGTTTATTTTATCATTTGACAATGACAATGCAGTGGTTACAAAGTCCCAGAAAAGTTAGGAAAAAAAAATCTTTTCCGGAAAAGAAAAACAAAAGAAAACAATACCATTAACAATAAAAAAGAAAGAAAAGCAAATTACTTTATAGCTTAATTAAATATAACCAAACGAATAAGCAAACTTCTTGGACCACCTCATCTGCATCTTCCAGCACTTTATAACTTTTATATATATTTATATATATATTCGAAAAACTTTCATACAGAAAATGAATCTAAGTTTTTACTTCCCATAGGGTTTGACTTTCATTGACCAAGGAAGAAGATCCCTCTAATCGTCAGACCAATCCCTGATGTTTATTTTCCCAGCTAAAACAAGTAAATACCACATCGTATTTTCCTTTATACTATAACATCAAAGTTCTTGCAATACAAATTAAAAAACAGGAAACGAAAAGCTAAACAATTCACCTGCAATTAAACCCTGGCTAATAGCTTTCTACAACTAGAAAAGACTTGCCAATGAAAATGTCGATGCTGTAGGTTCTTTATCACATGACATAAATTCAAAATGTTACAGCTAATTAAACCTAATTATATATTTATTACCATACAGGCGATAAAACTACGTACATCGATTTATTTTAATCACTTTAATTACCAACCAAAAACAAGATACAGAAAAGCAAAAGCAATAAAGCTGTGGCCATCATAAGAGTAGTTGACCTTGGAAGACTGCTTGCCGAAGACACGTCGCCTTGATGAGGAGGCTTTCTGTAGTAGAAGGGAAAATAAGGCAAGATAGGATCAGGAGGTGGAGGACCGTTAAAGTTGTTACTAAAAGCTGGCGGAGAGTAGTATGGTAAATCTCCAGTTGGAGAAGGGTATAAAGGAGGTGAATATATTCCTGCTGACTGAGATGGCGGAGACGGTGGTGCTGTGAAAGTTGGGGTGCCAGTCCCGGTGGGGGGAGGATAACAGGGATAAGGACACTCTCCGCCGTCGGACATGGTCAAGCTAGGAAGATTGACAAGAATGGATGTCAAGAAGAGGGCGGGGAGGACTAGAGATAGGTTAAAATCCATGTGGCCAGGGAGGAGATAGCGGGGAGGAAAGGAGAGACAAGAGTGACTGATGAAAAGAAGGGGGTGGGTGATGATGTTATGGGGTGCGACTGATTATAAACTTTTTGTTATCTAGAGTTTTCTGATGGCTCACAAAAAGTTATGTTTGAGAATATGGTTGTTGTTTTTAAAGTGTTTTTCATTTTAAAATATATTAAAATAATTTTTGACAACAGAACATTAAATGATTTAAAAATAACAAAAAAAATTAATTTAAAATAAAAAATATAAAAAAAATTATTTTTTTCAAAACTATTTTTGAAATCCTTTGTAAAACAATGTTAAAGTCAGGAAAAAAAAGACAAGGAAAAAGGAGCTAAAGGAAAGGAGGCTTAGAAAGCAAGTTAGCTCTACTTTTGAGCTACTGTCTTTAATTTGGTGACGAGGTTGTTAAACCTAGGCACGATGAAACTCCGAACTTGACCCCAATGACCTTAGCAAGAAGGCATGAATGGGCAAGTGGAGTCTTGCCTTAATAGTTGAAGGGATTTGTTTCCTTACTCTGCACAAGAATTTAAGTTCCACCATGCACATCTGTCATCCCCGCAATATCTTATATGCTCATTGGGTTTGCAGGATGTTCATTGAGTCCGGGGATTAGTTGTGGTGTGCGTAAGCTAGCCGGACACCCCGGTTATTAAAAAAAAAAAAAAAAAAAGCATGAATGGGCTGCTGAGAGGATGATACAGAAAGCTTGCCTCAAAGATGTGCAAAGTGTCATCTAAGTATTGCTAATGAGAAAAAAAAAATCTTTTTTTTTCATGTTCTAGTCTCAGCGCCGTCTTAGTAGAAGCTTCACAAGATGTGGCCTAATAAAATTAGCTAGAACTTTAATGTTATTTTCTGGTAACAGCTAGGCTTTCATTTTGAAATGTAACAATATATTTGTCCTCTAACAATCTAAAATTTTTCATTTGTTTATAACTCGGAAAGATTCCCTGGTTGTGATGTCATTTTCTATCAACTACTTCTTTTTCTTGGAAAAGTAGAATTAATAATGTCTCATCTACTTCCTGATAGTGAATAGCAACGACAATGGATGGCTTAAAACACTCTCAAATCGCTACTCGTGACTCGAAACCCTTCCTTACATTGATTCTCTTCCTCGCAAGCTCTGTCAAAATTTGCTCAAAACAGGGGCTATGCACTTAACTGTCTTGGCATATTATTGATGTGCTTTGTCACCGGCAGGACAATGACATAAACAAAAGATTATATGAGTGTCTATATATATATATTTATATATATTTCGTCAACCAACCATAATAATGAACATTGATCTACAAACGAAAACAAGTTTCCATGACGATGTTAATTTGAATAACAAAGCCTTAATTGCCAATGAGTGATCGACTCGGCTCAACGGTACTCAGCTTGCCTTTTCCTCTGGAATCTGGAGTTCAAGACTTCCCTTTGTAAGGAGAAAAAACAAGAAGAAGAAGAAGAAGAAGATACCTCTCAGCTTGAAGGATAGCCATGGTTTTGATGACTAAGTGTATGTATTATATACTAATAGCTTCTACTCTTGCTGATTTAAATTATTTAATTGCAAGTCATAAGCAAACTTTAGTTATTGAAGTATCGAAAACGAATATCTTTTCTTAAAGAGAGTGATTTTTTATATGGCAGAAGTACTTTCTAGTTGAAATTTGTGTATGCTGTCTTGGATCGCCACACACCCTGTCTTCAATATTTAAAAACACATGAATTTTGAAGATCTCAATTTATTTTTATTCGAGTTCTTATGTGGGTGTGGCTGCTTGGAACTCATCAAAACTGTACTTTCCTTTTCCATCTTTAAGTTTTGATCTCGAAACGACATTGATTGATGAGAATTAATCATTAATATTAAAACTTAGTAAATAAATTTCCATAAATATATCACTTCATCAGGAAGATAGTGTCTGAACGTAAATTCACAAATAAATGAGTGCTGTTTTCTTTAATTGTCACCCAAACAAACCCATCGGAGCCATGGGAAACAGAATTTACTATTAGCTGTGAATTGTGCTTTTAGTTAGAAATGAAATTCCATACCTACTTTATGATCGTGTCTTCTTAAAGATTGCGGTGTTGAATTATTCAACGAGCCGGTCGAGAAAGATAGCACCCAGTTAAGAGAGTCCGATTTGATGATTTATTATTTTGCTGAATTTGCAAGTCTGATTCCAATCACTACAAACTGATTCCTCAGGCAATAAAAAATCATGGGGTGGGGCTGGAAAATAAACAAATTGAGTGATTTTGACGTTTTGGTTAACTACTTCCACCATAAAATAATCACTACGACATTCCATGACCTTATTGGCTTCCCATGTATGATAATTATTTATAAAACGCTGCGAATAACCCTGATAATGCACACCCAGAAATCCTTTTCAAATAAATAACTACACCTTACATCCATTCAGGACATTTCTTGAGAAAATTAACGAGTATCCCTTTTCCTTTTTTGGCTGCAATTAATCGGATTGCAGGAAGTATCAGGTTAGGTGGAGTTTTTTTCCTAAATTTCATCGAGCAGATGGATTTAGCTTTGTAGTGGTTGCTGTCTTTCTTTTCTTTCCCTTAAATGAACACTTCTCTTGACTTGTCGAAGGGGAGGACGTAGTAGTTAAGGCTAAAAACAACAAAAATAATGATTCCAACTTCCAAACCCATTGAACATTTGACAGCTTTTAGTGTGCGTTTTTCGTTTTCATTTTCGCCCAGAAACCGCGTGGCTGAAATGAATTGCTGCAGGTCAAGGTCCTCAAAAGCACAAACACCAACCTGTCATCTCATAAGCTTTATAGGATAAACTTCTTTGGGCTGTTTTATTTCTCTGGCTAGATAGCGAAATCCTTGATTTAATTTGCAAACTGAAGAAAATAAGATAAAAAGTTGATCGAACCCCAAAAGGATGACAGAATGACTAATTTTCTTTATCTTACTTCTCCCAAAAGTTTTTATTATTATAAACTCAGCGTCTCTCTCGGCTGTCTATCTATTATTGTCTATAGTCTATACACCCATTTTAATCAGTGATAATAATAATAATAATAAAAAAAAAAAAACTTTGTGAGAAGAATATTGAGACCTTACCTTCTCTTTTAAGTTTCAATCCGATACACAGAAAGGATTGGAAATTAAAAATAATCATGCGCAGACAATATACTTAGTCACTCAGAATTCCTTTTTTTCTTTTTGTGCAGCAGTACAGGCTGTTATGCTCTATTGTTGTCGAGCGAAAACAATTCATCATCATAGAAATGAAAAGGGTGCATGCTGCTTTTCTTCTCAACATTTTCTACAGGAGAAAAGTCTTAAATCTTACATCCGAATATTAAGCTATCCTATCATGGTCAACTTTGTACAGACTGGAATCCAGACCTTCACCCGAGGCATTTGTTAACTAATGGCATGGCATTTCAAACATATGCCTGTACATTTAACCAGTCCGCAACCCAATCTACGAAAAAAAATCTTGGTATTACAAAAAAATTCAAGATACCACCAACATATTTTAAAAAAAAATCAAGAAAAAGTCCACCTTATGACTTCTGATGAGCAAGTTAGATTGAACGGAGTAATATCGAAAACATTTCTTATGCTTAATTGATGTTCGGTTTGTAGAAATATTATATTAATTTAGAATAATTAGAGCTTCAGAAATCCAATCTAATGCTAAAACAAGTATGGGAGACTAAAGTTAATGGACAAGGTGAGATTGACTAGGCGTGTAGCCTGCTTTGATGGTTGAACTCTGCCTTCCTAGCCTCATTAAAATCCGCTTTGCCCTGTAAAAATGTTTTAGTTGTACTCTCATTCTGTTTTTATTTCATGCTTGATTTTTATTTTTTATTGTTAAATTTTTATTTAAACCTTTTTAAATTTCACTCTTTCAATCAAAAAATTGTGGTTTGCCTCTTATTTGATTTTTCATTTTATTTTTTTTAATTTTAACTTTTAATTTGATATCCTTTTATGATTTTTTTTAATTTTATCATTTAATTAAAAAAAATATAAGTTGTCCTCTCATTAGTTTTTATTCAAATTTTATCTTTTTTAAGGTTTTTTTTTTATATATAAACTTGTTTTTCAATTTTATCATTCCACATAAAGTTGATTGAAAATAGGCTCTGTGTTTTTTTTTTCTCCAATGGGGTGAATTCAATTGAATAACTTGAATCACTGATTAAAAAACTCAATATGAGTTAACTTCAATCTTTTTTTAAGATTTGTTTTCTTAAACTAGTTTTTTCTTTTAATTTCATCTTTTCATATTAGATTTTTTTTAAATTAGATTTTGTAATTTTTTTTATTTCTTTTATATATGGTTACCCTTATCTCATTACTTGAACCACGAGTTTATGTGATTGGCCATATATATATATATATATATATATATATATATATTTGCTTTCATCCAACATTGGGTTGTTTTAGAACCAAGCTTAATATATTTTCATGGTTTGCCTTTTATTAGATTATCTTTTTGCATGACTCGGGGTGCGGGGTTTTGTGGGCTTGCTCAGTTTGCTGGGTTTTTTCCTTTCTTTTTAATTGATTTTTTTTCCATTTTTTTTTCTTGTATATTGAATTTGATTTTGTTATTTTTTTTATTCATTTTCTACTTATCCTTATATCATAATTTAAATTATTGAAATTCATCCACAAGGGAATGAAGAAACTGAGAAATTTGTGAAAATGAACAATGTTCAATTTTCTGATTAAATTCATCACTGTAATTACATTGTATTTATACATAATCAAAAGCTCTGTTATGTACTTAACAGTTATATAACTGATTTAACTAACCAGCTAACTATAATAACAAACTATCTAACTGTCTTCAACACGTTTTACATATGCTTGAAGGCTGCTTGAAGATTGCCTTGCTTCTGGGCAGGATTCTGGGCAGACTTGAAGATTGCCTTGCATTCTGGGCAGGATTCTGGGCAGACTTGAAGATTGCCTTGCAATTGCTTTCTTCTTCTGGAATTGATCATGCTGCTGTTATCAATTACAGCAGCATAAACATTTATCAATGTCAATACTCCCCCTCAAGAGGAGACTTCAGGGGACTTCAATAGGAGAGTAGATGTTATGAAGCATCTTGGACACCAAAGGAAAGAAAAGAGTAAAACCAAGTGCCTTGGTAAAAATATCTGCAAGCTGATTTTGAGAAGAAACATGAAATGTTCTCAATATCCCAAGCTGAATCTTCTCACGAACAACATGACAATCAATGTCAATGTGCTTCGTTCTTTCATGGTAGACAGGATTGGCCGCAATATGAAGGGTTGTCTTACTGTCACAATAAAGAAGAGCAATCTGCTGAGGAACTTGAAGGTCCTGAAGAAGACTGCGAAGCCAAACCACTTCACAACAAGTAGAGGCCATGGCTCTATATTCTGCTTCAGCAGAAGATCTGGAGACTGTGGTTTGTTTCTTGGATTTCCAAGAGATCAAAGATTGATCAAGGAAGACACAAAAACCTGTTACTGATCTTCTAGAGTCCACACAGCTGGCCCAGTCAGAGTCACAAAAAGCCTTTAGCTGCAAGCTTGAGGTGACTGAGAAAAATAATCCTTATGCAGGAGAGGATTTGATGTAACGTAGAACACGATGAGCTGCATGTAAATGAGGCACTCTTGGACTGTCCATAAACTGACTTAAGACTTGAACTGCAAAACAAATGTCAGGCCTTGTTATAGTAAGGTAAAGCAGTCTACCAACAAGCCTCCTGTATGCAGTAGGATCTGTCAAAAGTTGGCCCGAATCTTTTGAAAATTTGACATTTGGTTCCATTGGAAAATTGACTGGTTTAGAAGCCAATAAACCAGAGTCTTCAAGAACCTCTAATGCGTATTTTCTCTGGCAAAGTGAAATCCCAAGCTCACTGCGAGCTATCTCCAAGCCGAGAAAAATTTCAAGGCACCAAGATCCTTTAACTGAAACTTGTCATTAAGTAGTTGAATGAATTTGGAAACTTCAGTTGCATTATCACTAGCAACAACAATATCATCAACATACACTAATATAGCAATAAAGGACCCCTTTAAATTGCGAGTGAATAATGTGTAATCAGCCTTGGACTGTATAAAACCAAATTCAATAAGAGCATTAGAGAACTTAGCAAACCATTGTCTCGAAGCTTGCTTGAGACCGTAGAGGGACTTATTGAGCTTGCACACTTTGGACTCCCCCTTGCTAGTGAAACCAGGGGGTAAAGACATGTATACCTCTTCATCTAATTGACCATGAAGGAATGCATTATTCACATCTAATTGGTGAAGATGCCAGTGTCTTGCAGCTGCCACTGCCAAGAGTGTGCGCACGGTAGTAAGCTTGGCCACAGGGGAGAATGTCTCATAATAATCCAATCCCTCACATTGATTATAACCCTTGGCAACTAACCTAGCTTTATATCTTTCCAAAGTACCATCAGATTTGAGCTTCACCTTGTAAACCCACTTACATCCAATTGCATGTTTCGAGGGAGGTAAATCAACCACAGTCCAAGTATTATTGAGTTCAAGTGCTTGAATCTCATTATTCATAGCTTCCCTCCAATCTTTATGTTTAACAGCTTGAGCATAGGATGTGGGCTCGACAAGTGCAGAAATAGAAAGACTAAAATATTTTTGAGTGGAAGAAAGTTTATCATATGAAAGCACAGAATCAAGGGAATAAGGAGTACCTGAAGCTGTAGACGATGGTGTGGGGAGTGAAGTAGATGTGGCAACATGACAATGATAATCATGCAAATAACCAGGTTTTTGTTTCACTCTAGAAGATCGTCTACTAGGCAATTCTTCTGAAACAGATGCAAGCTCTAAAACAGAATCATGACAAGGTTCTGAAATAGAGGTATGAGGGCTAGAATTATATTGTGGAAGTGAAGAACAAGGTGATGGAATTGAGATGTGGGAACTAGAACTTGATGGACTGAAGTTGGGAGTGTTTGAGGCAGGTTGTGATGATGATGAGGTAGGTGAAATAATGGGAGTTTCTGGCAGTGAGAAAGGTAAAGGTAGAACAGAATCAGTGATGTTTGATTGTTGTTTGAGAGCAAAAGGAAACACATTTTCATGGAATATAACATTTCTGGATACAAAAACAGTATGAAGGTGCAAATCATAAAGCTTATACCCCTTCATGCCATATGGATATCCAATGAAAATGCAAGGTGTAGCTCTCGGGTCAAATTTTTGTCTATTTCAGAGAAGGGTGTTTGCATAGCAAAGACATCCAAAAACTCGTAAATTAGAGTATAATGGAGAGGTTTTGAACAAAACTTCATAAGGGGATTTATTTTGTAAAATGGGAGTGGGGATGCGGTTCATTAAATGAACTGCAGCAAGTATGCAGTCCCCCCAAAATTTCAGAGGCAAATGTGCTTGAAAAAGAAGTGATCTAGCCACATTAAGAATGTGCTGATGCTTACGTTCTACAATGGAGTTTTGTTGTGGTGTTTCAACACAACTAAGTTGATGAATAACACCTTTGGAAGCATAAAAAGATTCCATGTTAAACTCAGCACCATTGTCAGACCTTAAGGTTTGGATTTTTGCATTGAATTGTGTCTCAACTAGTGTAAAGAAGGCTTGAATGTGGTTTCTAGTTTGAGACTTATTTTCTAAGAGATGAATCCATGTAAACCTAGTATGATCATCAACAATTGTCAAGAAATAAGAAGAACCCGAAATGGATTTTGTAGAAAAGAGCCCCCAAATGTCGCAATGTATCAATTGAAAGGGCTGTGTAGAAATAGAGGAGCTATGGGGAAAAGACAATCGATGTTGCTTAGCTAGTGGACATATGAACAAAGTTCAATTTTCTGATTAAATTCATCACTGTAATTACATTGTATTTATACATAATCAAAAGCTCTGTTATGTACTTAACAGTTATATAACTGATTTAACTAACCAGCTAACTATAATAACAAACTATCTAACTGTCTTCAACACGTTTTACATATGCTTGAAGGCTGCTTGAAGATTGCCTTGCTTCTGGGCAGGATTCTGGGCAGACTTGAAGATTGCCTTGCAATTGCTTTCTTCTTCTGGAATTGATCATGCTGCTGTTATCAATTACAGCAGCATGAACATTTATCAATGTCAATATAAATCATTAATTTGACATATTACTTGGGTTATCATAGATATTTTTTCAGTTTTATTCTTATTCATTGGGTTGATTAGAATAAAAACTTCATCGTGTTTTTTCCTTCTAGCAGACAATCTTTTTCAGGTTCTCATAAGTTTTTTTTATTTAACCCAGTCCGTTTACTTCATTATTACTTTTTCATTATCTAATAAAATAATATTAATTTATATGGCTCAATCGAATTCATAAGCCAGGTCGTATATTTTTTTATATTTAAAATACACTTGCATTATCCAAACATTTTTTAACTTTTTTTTTTGTTTTTCTGCCCACGGTCTAATGGGAGTCCACAGTCCTGGTTAGTTGCTACAATGCCACCATTAATTGATTTTATAAAAAAATAAATAAAAAGGCACTGAAGGCGAGAATGGACATTTTTAGTCTAGTCAAAGCAGTGATTAACAATTTGAGCTTGATGTTTCGATACCTGCTAAGTGCTAACAACTCTATCTAGACAGCTTGATGATATTACGAATCAACCATCGCATGGTTCTGGAAAGTTATCTGCGAATCATAACTATCACACGTGTTGATTAGCCAAAAATTTTAAAATTATAGCTGAGATAAAATTAAATTTTAACCTTGTTGTACAACACTCCTAAGCGTGCTATTAGATTAGTCTAAGTGATTTATTAGTCAAAATATTTTTTTGAGCTGTTTTTCACTTAAAAATATATCAGAATTTTTTTAACATTAATATTTCAAAACTATTAAAAATCTTCATTTTAATGTATTATTAAATAAAAATAATAATTTGAAAAATAGATTGACGGAAGAAACTCTCACGTAAAAAGGCCAAAGCTAATCAGTCAATCACGTTGCAAGAAACTAGTCATTGGAGGAAACTCCCTGGAAAGCCATCAATCGGTTGATGCTCCATGTCCAGGCCGCCTCCTTGGAAATCGAACCCCGTCTTCAACAGTTTCTCGCTACTGAGGTCTTCTTAATTCTTATACAGACAGAGAAGTCAATTTTGGGCATCTCACTGGGGATGTGAGCGAAGTCGCAGGTTATTTGGCAAAAAATGGCCGCCAATAAAGAACCCAATTGATATTTTGAAATTTTAAAAATGTTTTTGAAAAAAAAATGATATTTTTTATTTTAATTTTTTAATGTTTTTTTATTATTTAATGTGCTGACATAAAAAATAATTTAAAAAAAATAAAAAAAATTATTTTAATACATTTCTAAACAAATATTACTTTAAAAAACAATATCAACTAGACTCCTAAACAATCATTAAAAACCAATTAACAGGGGAAAGAAAGAACTTTTACAATGAGTTAGTTTGAGTTTTAACTACTAAAATCTCATTACTGCAAGCAGCAGGTATTTCGAGTGTTTTTAAAATTACAAGTATTTTTCACTAAGTTTTTGTTTGACATTATGTTTTAAAAGTATTTTAAAAATAAATAATTTTTTTTAATTTTATTTTTAAATCATTTTGAAGTGTTGATGTCAAAAATAACATTAAAAAATAAAAAAAATATTATTTTAATATATTTATGAATGAAAATCCTTTTGATAATCAGCATAAAACACATTCTAAAACAGTTTATAAACGGAGCAATCAAAACCATTGATTTACTGGAGAGGATTAAAATCAATAATGAAAAAGGGGCTGTTTCACAGGGGGAGCTAGTAGTTACCTAAGCAAATGCAGTTAAGAGGGTCAATCTTGTGATGGTTTGTCTGCATACTAGAGAGATCCACAATGACCTTAACCAGTGTAACTAGCAAGGCAATTTTGAAGAGATTAATGATAAAAATGAAAACCAGAAGTAATATTAAAAAAGGAAGGGAGAGAGAGATTAGGCTAAGAGCAACTAGAGGGTAAAAAATTATTTAGAAAAAAGAAATTAGTAATAGAGTTTTGTGGATGGTATAAATATAATATTTTTTTATATATGTACTTTAATAAAAAAAATTAATTCTATTTTAATAATATAACTATTTATTAATAATAAGTAACTAATCAAAATCCAATCAAAATCATTTTAAACATAAAAATATATTAAATATTTTTTTAATCAATACGTAAACTTAAAAATATTATTTTAATTATTAATAACTTTTACTTGAAGTTATCAAAATAAAAAATAAAAAACTAAATAGGTTAGAGTTGCTATAACTGCAAGCTGCCAGACTTCACCAACAATGACCCACCAAACCAATGTATGTGTAAGGATATGAATAGTTACTGGGTCCTACAGTTTGGTGAAACCGAAGCTGATCACAGAAACTGTACCTGACGACATCTGACACACTGTGATCAGAACTGATTTCATCCACTGACACTGAATCTGATGGTTGTCATCTCCTCCTTCATTTCGAAACATTTTTCTAGCAACCAGGATTCGTGGCATTCGGGGCAGGCCGGCTTTGCTGGGACAAATGGCGCCTGCCCAGTTATCCAAGCTCTGCAATGAGTGTTATATAAATCTTAATGATCGTTTAATGTTATTTGAAATGACTTGGGTTAAAAGTACTAAAAAAGGTTTATAACTTTTCGAATGTTACAAGTTATTCTCCTGTTCCTGGGCTACTTTTCAATTTATTCTTTGATTTTGGTGTTTCTTGGCGGATACCACTGTCCCCATCTGATGGCCATTTTGTCCAATGAAACCATTATATATATATCTGTTTATTCAAGCGACCTGATGTGATCGCAAAAATCTTGAAAATTGTATAATAAATTTTAAATTTGATTTAGAATGTGTATTTTTTATAAGAGTTCAAAATAACCAGAATTTTATTTGCTGATCTAAATTTATAAAATAAACTTTTTAAAGATGGATTTTTTTGAATCCAAAAAAAATAATTATATATCTCTGAACCAGCATGTATACCGAGCACTGGCTATTGGCAGATGATCAGATCAAGCTGATTTTCCCCGCAAAATAATTAATCAGGGTATCCATCAAGAAGTTGTAATCCTATATTTTAAAATTGGAATCCAGGATTAACAAGGAGGTGCCTAAAGACGTCGCAACCTAATGGTGGGCCTGGCTGAGGGCAAGTTTTTAATTGAAACAAACCAGTGTGGAGATGCATGCTGGTGGTGGATCCACTATACCACCCACAATAATCCAAGATAAATAACACCTAATTGTTCTTGAACTAGTTTACATCTAATTTATAGACCCAGAATCCAAAATTGATCGTATACTTTTCTCCCATTTATCAAACCATAAATCACGATCAGATTAGCAGCATCTACATGACTACAAGAAAACAGGATGGAAACTTTTAAAAAAAGTTGCTGAAACGAAATTACGAAGAGGGAAGAGAAGACTGTTATTCGAGATATTGAACAATTGAGAGATAATAAAGCAAGAAACAAGTACATCTTAGCTATGAAGTTATATCCTTTTGGAAACGAAAAATTCTTTATCTTGCTGTCCTTTGATCACACGATCTGAATTAACTTCTATAAACTCCGGCCTTAAACGACAAATCTTACAAACAATCCTAACAATCCACATCCAATCAAAACTTGCAAACCCACGGTCGGCCGGCTAGCAGCCGAGAAATAATTGTCAATCGGGTACAGGTTCCCGGGTGGACCGGTTACGTAGATAAAAGATGGTGGGGGCGGGGGTGGAGGGCAGTCACCTGATGGTGGCTTCTTTGGAGTCGGTGGTGGCAACACTGGTGGAGGAGGTGGCGGGGGGCACAATACCGGTGGGGGTGGTGATGGTGGTGGAGGACTTTGAGTACATGGCGTGCACTTCTCTCCAGCTGGTACAGGCACGGTGGTGTCATCAAGCTTCCTTGAATCTAATCCGTGAACGGGCGCCACAACAAAAAGAAATACGCTTAATAGCATCAAAGAGTTGGAAAAACTACTCATTCTTAACAGCATATTGCGGCTAGCTAGAGGTTAGAGAATTGCTAGAGAGATCAATTTGGTGGGTGAATTGAAGGAAAGGGGTTCGATAAGAGCCCTTTATTAGGGTCTTGGTGCATGGAACTGTGATAGAGCCAGGCTCACAAGGTTGTCCGGGAATTTGCTGGTATTTGATTATTAGAAATTACAAGTGGAGTGAGGTTTTTTTTTTGTTTTTTTTTACATGGACCGTTTTTTTTCTCCTTTGCTAGGGTGTTGCCTTTTTTCATACGGCAACCCCATATATTGCACGTGGATGGTGCAATATTTGGGGCCCACCATTTACACTTTCTATATCGTTTTGATCAATATATTAATCTACGGCTACGGATTCTCATAGTTTCTCCCTGTCATTGTATGAAAATGCGTGTTTTTGCTTTTTTTCTCTCATGACAAGTAGAGTCAATTAAAACTAAATTCAATACTTTTTCCATGTAATTTTCAATATTGTTTTTTTTATATATATTTTTTTAAAAATCAAATCAAATTTTTTCAAGAAAGCAATTTTATTGACTGCCAGATCAAATATATCTTTTAATTTTATTATGTGTGTCATAAAGTTGAACTTCTCTTGATGGATAATATTAATATACAGTTATCAATAATTGATCAAATTAATCAAAGATGTAATATAAGCCTTTCCAGCCTGTGGAACTTAATCTTTGTAATCCAAGAATCATACGCGTGTGGTCGGTTGCACTATCCTCTAATTGTTAATTAAACCTTTTTCATCCAGCAGAGATAAAAAAAAGAAAGAAGAAAGATATGGTTAATGTATCTTGCCAAGATTGTTTTGGCAATTAACATGATCAAAGCCATGTAGCAATTATCTTGCCAAGAGTAGTTAATAACTGGTCCCAATTCAGCTGATTTTATAAATAAAAAAATATTAATTACTTGCTTAAGAGAGTAGGAATAGGAGTAGAGCATTTTCATTTGTCAAGGAAAAGAGGAGAAAAAAAGAAAGCAACCGGTGGCTGTTTAATATTCTTCCCTCCGGGAGACGTTGAAGTAGCCAACGTAATGGTAGTTGAGACGGGCTTGACTTTTCTGATGCCATATAGCCACCATAATTGATTTTAATTGGGCGATAGAACCCCTGACGCTGCAAGCAAGCAAGCAAGCATGCAAGCCACATCCACGTGTCAATTCAGACCGTTCGATAATCTAAACGGGCCCTTTTTAATACTGTAATATTTACATCTACCAATTTTATTTACTCTCCACAAGTGTTTTGCAACGAAGTAAGAAATGATCTGAAGAACTTTTAATTTTTTTCTTTTAATTGCTTTTCTTTGAGAAAAAAACCTGTAATTATCTTTGGCTCACTTGTTAATGACAAAAAAATCGATTATTTTGCGCCTATATTTCTTGAATTCAATTTGGTCCCATATAATCCAAACCAAGTTATTTGTGGGTTTCCTTTTCTTATCTGAAGAAATATAGATTTTAGAAATAAGAAAAATAAATGTTAGCATTTGTTAATTATGAATAAGAAGTTATTGTGATTGACTGAAACCCCAACACAGGGTGCAAAATCAACTGTTTACATAAATACAAGGACTAGACTAGATATTAATTACTGCGAGTGTAAAAAGAGAAGAAAAGGACAGCCCGGCTTCGAAGAGCGACTAGGAAAAGCCCGATAACTAGGCCACGAGACTCCGAAGTATCAGTCAGCACACCGCGCCAATTCTTATGGTCGTTTAATTTCCAAACCATCGTTAAGAAAAACAAACAACGGGAACCAAAATTTGCCCCGCGATTTAAGGAAGAAAATTCATTTTCTTTGACTCTTCTTCCCCTTCTCAATCGTCATTGGTCCAACATTATGCTAAGCCATTGAAACGTAATTTATCATATTTTGAAAAATCCAAAGTGGCGACTATCAAAACATTTTCTCTTTAAAATTAGTAATCATTTCTCTCTAGAGAAAAATAAGTGATAATTTTCAAACAATTCCGACCACCTACAAATCAATCAATACCTGGAGTTTAACTAACATATATCATGTCATTACTAATTTGGTCGGGGCTTGATGTGGTAATTTTTATCTCCAAACAATATATTTTAACCTTCCCTTGAATTATTTTTTTTAAAAAAATAAATTATGAGGGGTGTAGCGATATATTAACCTCTTCTAGAAAAGATGCACATCGTCCGAACACTAGCGGATGTGCTAAGGAAGCAAAGCTAGGAAAATGCGATTGCGTGGACTTGACCCTGAAGAAAACGGAGATTAAAAAAAAAGAAAAAGAAAAAGAAAAAGAAAAGGCGTGGGGGGGACAAAAAGTTGAAGAAAACAGAATCCGAGCACAATCATGGATGAGTGAGAAGGAGGAGAGTAGTTAACACTGCCCACCGGCCCATTTGCTCGAAGCATCTTCCATCCCTTTTCTTCTCGTTTTTTCCAGTCAACTTCGGGATCATGCAACCTTAATTTAGATTTAAGCAATCCTAACTTAAACCTTCCTAACTTAAACCTTCTTCTCTATATCAACATCACTGTTCCATGTCAATAATTGATGCAGTGTCGGTGGAAGACAAGATTGGCTCCCAAATTCCACGTCACCGTTTGGGTGCGTCTAGAATTGAGACACGTCGTCTTTTGAGCCTATGATGAACATCGCTTCAAGGTAAGGGTGTTGAAAAAAACGACTCGTATAGAGTACTTACGTTATATATATAACCTCATTTAATATTTTAAAATCATATAATATGGATATTATATATGGAAATGGGTAAAAAAGTTATAAAATGAGTATTACATGCGGGGTGACAAATTAACATTTCAAACCGACTCAACCTTTATATGCTATATTGATTCTTTCATTTTAATTAATTGATTTAGGGTGTATTTGATATTGTTTTTGCTTTTATGGTTGAGGTTTTAAAAAAACAGTTTTATGAAAAGCACTTTTAGCTACGATTCAAATAATTTTTGAAGTATTTGGTTAAAACTGTGGTTGAGTTTAAGGTTAATGAAAAACAGTTTCATGTGTTTGGTTACCAAGTTTTTCATATTGCTTTCAACTTGTGAAGTTACTTTAAAGGACATATATATATATATATATATATATATATATATATATATATATATATATATATATATATATATATAATTTCATAATGTAATGAATAATTCAAGTAAATTGGACACTTCTTTTTATTCTCTCATCAAACTGTTTGTAATTCCATCATGAACTAAATCCATACGTCCATCACGAACTAAATCCATACGTGAAGCCCTCTGCAATCCCTAACTATTTGATCGGGGAACAACATCTGGTAAAATATTATTTGAAATAAAATTAGGATTGCGAGACAAAATTTATACTATGATATCCTTTTAATATATTTATTTACTATGATATCCTTTTAATATATTTATTTCTATTTTAATTAATTTTTTATATTTTTACATTATTTTAATATTAAAAAATATAATAAATAATAATAAACCTATATCACTCCCCCCCCCCTCCCCCTCCCCCTCCCCCTCCCTCTTCCAATAGCATGAATTGCAACGGCGTGAAGGGTGTTATTCAGTTTATGATAATTCATCACAAGTTGAGAAGCCATGAAAAACAGCTCTTTGTTGCTTTTCATCAAACGCCGTTTAGTTGATTTTTAAAGGTGAGATCCAACAATTTTTTTGTGATTTTTCATCTTTACCAAACACTAAAATATCAATTTTTTTCAAATCATTGATCAGACCACACTACCAAACACCTTCTTAGTTGTTGTGCTATGTCTAAATTATTATTTTACATCTTATAATAGATTTTGGATTAATTTATTACATCCAAATCTTAGTTAAATAAACTCAACCCTGAAAAATAATAATAAACACAAACTTGTGGATATCTATAACATGGATGCATGATAAATTGAATCCAATTTGATATATTCAACCCACCAGAATAAATGTTTTTGAATAAATTAAATTTATAATCTATAAAATATTAAAAGTTGAATTTGATATAATTATCAATTCAACACAATTATATTAATAAACGCAATGCTTATTTATATAAATTATTGATCCAATTTAATTTCTATCTTTTTAATACAAAATATAAAAATTGAGAGTAAATTTTCAAACCTTGAAACATGTCTCATATTATAAACCTTTACCTGAAAAAGAAAATACAAAAAGGTGAAGAGAGGAAATAGAGTTCCCGGCTAATTCGACACCGTATTATTTTTATCTTTACCATCATTTTTTTAACCAAAAAAATTATAATCTAAGCAACCGGATTTTGCTATCATTACCTTAACTTGAACTTGCACTCAAAAGAACTTTCACTCAAAGAAAAATCGCCTTGGAATCCCGGCTTGTAGGCATGTGTGTTAGTGGATATAGACGAGTTAGGTTTATGTTTATAATTTAATCTAACTTGATTTTTAATATTTTATAAACTATAAACCAATTTATTATTTTTTTGTGAATCTATAGTGGGTAAAATATATTGGAATGGTCTAGTTTTTTTTTTTTTATATATATATATATAACAAATATTATAAATAATTGTATTACTAATTTTCATGAACTTTGTTTAGTTAAAACTAAAATTCAAGCTAAATAATTTACCCAAAAATACATCATAAGATTATCCAGGCTCAAGACATCAGCTGAAATGATTAAAATAAAAGAATCAAATGAAAAAAAAAAAAGTTTATCATATCAGGTTTTAAAAATCTCAACATCTAAGACACAATATTCATTTATTAGGGTTTTTTTACCCATATATTCTAACATCCACGATATGAGTCGATTTATTTTTACAGCACTACTAGTATGTATACCACTCGTTTTAAAGCACTACACACTCACTTGTATTCGTTTTATTAAGGAAAAAATGACTGCAAAAAAAGAAAAAAGGAGGTACGAGATTAAGCCATGTAGTTTTCATCTCGCGTCGGTGATAGCCCAGTGGAAATGGGCTCATATTACAACAAAACCCATAGCCTCAGACTAGTCTACGTAGGCGTCGTGCATACCCCAACTACATTTTAAACATCTTATACAGTCTGCACCCAAGCCCAGAAGGCCCATACGGCCCAGACGTCTATCAAAAGTCAAAACACACGACATTTCACAGTTCAAGAAGACCAGCACTGAACTCAAACATGAAAGAGGATTAACAGTAATTCCTTGGAAAATCCTGGCGGCACAAATATATACATCTCCTGCCAACGAAAAAATAAAAAGGATTAATCAGGAAACCAAACCATTCCACCGTCCACTTCTCCGGTAGCCCCAAGCACCAGTCCAGCAATTCAAGCAAGCAACATCACGGCCATTTCTTTTTCCAAAGGTTATACCAATCCCCACACTGGTATCAAAGTTTATACACAGAACATGAAGAGCACGAGTTCATGTCAGCGCAACTCAGAAAATTGTTCGGGATTTGAGAAGAAACAATGCTGATCTCTCAGCCACAGCCATACACTCCCCATCCTGAAAGACTGATATGAGAGCCTCCACTGTCCATCTTTCGATTTGCATCATACCTTGCCCTTTTCGAATTTCTAGGTTCTTCAAGAATTGAGGGTGTACGGTGCCACGATGAAGTTTCAAACCCTCGAGCCATTTCCAGGAGCATTTTCTGCAGCTCCTCCGTGCTGTAACTCTTGTCCTGTGCGCCATTCATGGAGATGGTCTTAAAAAGAGAAGCACAAACTGGCATAAAAATTGCCACAAACAAGATTTCCACAGAACCCGAATGACAAAAGATTCATTTTCCCTATCGTTAAACGTCAGTTGATTCTAGAAAGAAGAGTTCAATCCTAGCGAAAGGATGTTTCAAAACTGGGGTGTTTTAGCATCCGAGTACGTTAGCATCCTTTCGAGACAGCACAGAGTGCTTGCGGAGGGACATTGGTTCGTACACAATGGCTTTTGACTTGAAAACTTCCGAACTCTTCCCCCATTTTGATAAAACTTTGCACATTCTCTTCCACCATAATTTTAGCACGCTAGTGATGATGATAAGAAGCAAAATTCTTATCCCATCTTTTTTTTCCTCCTAAGAACCAAAACCAGAATAAGTTTTTTCATGATTTCCCCTGCTCTCAAAAGGGAAGATGCTTCTCAAGGCACCAATTTCGTTCACTACAATAATAGATTATTCTTCATAACAAAATAAAATAAAAATGGATTGGTTTCTGATTCATTTAAAGATCTAATTCCTATTAATGCTCTACAACAACATAACCAATTTTGTCTTCTACAAAGATGGAATATTTCTTATTACAAGAAAAGGAAAAAGAAAAATTGATTTCTGATTCATGCGAAGATCTGGTTTTTAATGCTCTAAAATATATTTGCACTTTACATTGCAATGGGTTGATCAGAAGATTCAGCATAGAAACTATAAATTTGCAAATTAGGAGACTCAATGGGTAGTAAATAAATAATAAAAACAAAACATCACAGATCAAATTCATACCTGTCTCCTATCCTGGGCCATGAGATTCAACATTTCTTGCACAAAATCAGAAAGGCCCTGACAGACACAAGCAAGCAAACAATAATCAGTCGAAGCGAGCGTTAGTGAAAAAGGAAAACGTATTAGCGAATTAATGCAGTGGATTAACACTAAAAACAAAATTCATTAGACACCCATCACCTACCTCATCTTCTTGGTCTTCTGGGTCATATAATCCTGCATCATACATTGCTCTTTTTCTATGGTCGGATAACACTGTCAAAACGAAACATCATCTAATTAAAGAATTGAAGAAGTAAAATTTCTCAGCTTAGCATTGTCAGTGGTTAACCGCTTTCAGAGAAGCTCGACCAATTACCTGCATAGGCTTCTTGAATTCGCTGGAATTTACGGTTGGCTTCACCCAAAATAGAAGGTGTTCTAGTCAACCTATCAGGATGCCATTGCTGCACCAACAAACAACCACCCATAAATAATACACCACGCGTCTTCAAAAGAAATATAAAACCAAAATCAATTGATACATACCATAGCAAGCTTGCGATAAGCTCGCTTTATTTCATTAATAGAAGACTCGGAACTAACACCAAGAATGCTGTAATAACAAGGTAACCCTTGCTTCTGATCAGCCCCCATAAAAACTTATACGCTAGCTAGCCAAGCTCTCACAATGTATTCAACTGTAACAAAATCCTGGGAGCGCTATGCTTGTGTTTGAAACAAGATGGTGGCTTGAAGAGAACTGGTGTTCGAACACTTATATAAGCAAGGTAACCCTTGCTTCTGATATGTGACATGGAATGTTCGAGAAGGCTGGCAATGAAAAATATCTGGAGTCTGGAAAGTTCGGGAACTAAGATATTAGATACTACACTACTATCCTGGATTTTGTTGGGCTTGGAGGCTTCTCGTGTTCTTTGTCGATTTGTTATGGACGGTGATGATGAGATCGCTACTGGATTGATTTTTGTTTTAAGAGAAAGAGAGATCTCAGGTTGTGACACGTTTGTTCTGAAAAATCAGGCTAATGATTGACCTGGCGACTTCTCCGCCTTGCAACGCTTGATTTTTAGCATTCTAAATCTTGAAAAAAATACACAAGTTAAAAAAATATTTGAAAAAATAATATATTTAATTGATATATATAAAAATTAACCTAAAATTTAATAAATATTCAATAATAGAAATGAGATTTAAAATCCAATAATTAAAAGGGTGTTTAAAAATATAATCGAATTGAGTGTGATGATTTTTTTTCTAATGCATAAAAAGTCACCATCAAAAACAAGTTTTAATTATTTTACCTTGTTATATTGGGTTCCATCAAAAAAATAAATCACACCTCACCACACATTTATATCAAACACACCTTGCGAAACAAAAAGGGAAACAATGCAATGTGATAGAAGAGAGAATTATAGAAAGAAAAGAAAACGAAATAAAGGTGAGTCACTACATTAATGCTCTATTTTTTAAACACTTGATGATACCATTATAAAAAAATTAATTAGATGATTACAATCACACTTTGAAAAAACATATAACAATGTAGTAATTGGTTAGCAGTTTTATTGAAGATCAATCAAACCTAGAGCACTTTAGTCTCAAATTAAGACAAAAAAACACATGACTAGTTATGATACTGTTTGATGGTTTTTCATGGTGCGATTAAAATTATTTATTCAAGATATTTCTAATGATATCAAGTATGTCAAGATTTTTCTAACAATATCCTAAGTTTGATCGATTAATCACTTGTATTAATACACTTCAATATGCTTGAATTTTGAATATTTTTGAATGCATTAATCCATATATTTACATAGAGATTGAATCTCTAATCATCCTAATTTGACTAGGCATTTGTCTCTTGAAATTAAATTCTTCAAGAATTTTCTTTAATCATATTGCATGACACATACACGAAGTCGGGACCATAAATTTAGCTTCCACTGTAGATAAAGTGATAATTAATTATTTTTCTGAAGACCATGAAATAACTCTTGAACTAAGCTTAAAATATACCCATAAATGTTTTTTCTACCATCTTAATCTCCTGCAAAGTCTCTATCAAACTCATTGGGTATACTCATCAAATTGCAATTCTATCTGAAACTTCTTTAAACTTTCTTTGATATTTGATTATACTACTTCAAAGACAAAAAAAAATAATAATGTAACTTTTCAAGATTAAATATATTAAATTCAATCATTATGGACCTTTTAAATTTTCCAAATATGGCCTTATCTTTACAAATATAAATCATATCATCTACACATAGACATAAGTCCTTCATCTTCAATTTTAATAAAAAAGAGTATGCTAGTTTATATGAATATCTTTTAAATCCTTCTTTTAAGAAATAACCATAAATATAATTATACCAAGCTCTTTGAGCTTGTTTTAACCCACATAAACTCCTTTTAATTTATACACCTTATGTCCATTACTAATTTTCACATAACCATGAGATTGATCAACATATAGCTATTTTTAGCTACTTTTATAGAAAAGTTGATTTCACATCCAACTAGAATACAGGTCATGCATTTTGAGCTACTAAAACAATAATCAAAATTATACCAAGCATTGGAATAAGCTCTAAAAACTTTCTTTTAATCAATACCATACTTTTACTTGTAACTTTTAGCCATGAAGCATGCTTTATATTTATCAATTTCATTAGTCTTCTTTAATTTTGTCTTATCTATTTTACATTAATGATTTTGTCCTTTTAAAAGCTTCGTCAACTCCCAAGTGTTGTTTTTCTTAATAATATTAATTTTACAATCCATAATTTTTTGCCACTTTTATTTTCTTAACAACATCTTTGAAAGTCACAAGATAAAAATATAATGATATAGCAAAATAAGCAAGTGGATCATCAAATTGATTAATTTCAGATACCTCATAATCACTCATTCATGCGAGCCTTATTCTAACACATGATCTTTGACATTAAATGTGCTTTTATTGTTTACTAGTTGTGGTGCTTACTCCATAAGCCTTTCCCTTGCTTTTATCAATCTCACCATCTAAATCAAATGGAATATTTTGTTCAACATTATCATTACTCCTTATACAAAAATTAACTTCATAAAAAATAACATCTCAACCAATAATAGCCTTTTTAGTTTCTTGATGATAGAATTATATAGTTTATAAGTTTTTGAACAATCATTAATACTAATAAAAATATATTTTTCTCCTTTTTCATCAAGGTTTTTTTATCTTTAAATTGGAATATAGGCATAGAAAATGTAGCCCAAAAAATTCTAAGATGGTCAATTGCTAGTCTTTGTCCTCTCCAAGCTTCTTTTGGTGTATTATCTTGAACAGAAAGTGTATATCTTCTATTCAAAATATAAATGCTTTAATTTACTGTTTCTGGCAAAAAATTATTTTAGTAAGTCACTCCTTATAAAAATCCTTCTCACTATAACTATAATAGTGCAATTTTTCTTTTCACAAACTCTATTTTGTTGAGCTTTATAAATTACGATAAGTTATCTCTTAATCTTATGGATCTCATTAAAAAAAAATACAAACTCACATGAGTTATACTCTCCACCATGATCTATTTGAATAACTTTTATTGGTAGATTAGCTTCATTCTCAACGAGTGTTTTACCCCTCTTAAAAGCTTTAAAAACTTTTGATTCTTCTTGCAGAAAATAAAGTTAGATCTCTGACTATAAGATGACTATATATCTTTTATCTTTGTTAGAAAGTGGACTTATTGTCCCATAAATATCGGAATAACCAAGCTCTAATGACTTTCTTGCTTTGATACCAATTATTGAAAATAAAATAAATAAATATTTGGATGAACCTCCCAAGTATTATTGATTAATCATTCTTACAAACACACATTTCAACATGTTTAAATTCTGAATGCATTAACCCTTATATTTACATAAAGATTCCACCTCTTACTATGTTAATTTTCTAGGAATCTAACTATCTAATTAAACAAGAATTCTAATAAATTAATCTAACACATTTTTTTTTCTTCAGGAATTTCTATTTAGACAAGGATTTTTTTTAACATTCCCATCTACCTGGGTTGGGGTTTTCATTTTATCATACCATTGCTTTATATGAAGATTGTTGTTATAACAAAATCTTTAATAGTCTACCAATTAATATAACATAAATATAACTTCAACCATACACTAGTAACGAAGAAAAAAAAGGTGCCAAAACATAAGATTGGTCAAGATTACTGCTTGAATTTGAATATGGATTTTCAGAGATTTTTTAAAATCGGTAGAAGTCCTTAAATTTAACAACGAACCTTAAATTCCTTGAGAAAGGATACATGATGAATATTTTCACCATCTCCCATCCCAAATCCTCGTGTGGGAACACTCTTCTCTTGCAACCTTACCCGTTTCCTTCCATCATTCTCATATGTATGATGTATTTATTAGAATATGTGATGATTTGCAGAGAATAGGAAGACGAAGAATATTCAGATGATAGGAGAGAGACAAAAAGAGGCAGAGAGAGAAAGGAAAATTAAATTTATTATTGTTCTCAATAGAATTCATATTTCATATCTTTTGTATGCTTACAGTACCTCCCACATAATACGTATTGCCATACTCTATCCCCCCTTAATCCCATTCTTGGATAAACAAAGCATGAGATTACAATAGTGAAGATGAAACAACGAAGCACTTAATCCTTTTGATGGAAATTAGTTTGGAAAAGAAAATGAGAAGAGAAGAGAAAATCAGAAGGAAAGAAAGATGATGTCAGGAGGATTGGGAAAATACACACACACATTGATAGAGAAGATTTGCAGAGAAGTAAAGAAATTAAAAGGAAGAAGAAGAAAAAGAAGAATGCTTAAATGGCAGAGAAGAGTGAGAAGAGAGGGGAAACAAAATTTTAGAAGGCAAATTAGATGATGAAAGTGGTTCCTTGAAGCATTAACTCACAACTTCAATTGACCGTACGTGGGAACAAATTGTTGATTCATCTGCCGCGCCTTGTGAGATGAAAGAAGTCAAGACTGAAAATGAGCTTAGTGGTGGTCTTCATCAGACTCTTTTGCTTACCATCTCTGAGAATATTACACATCACCGAAGGTGATAAAGTAAAGCAAAAATAAGCATGATCACGGATCCCAAACAGTCTAAATATGCATCTAATACACACCCCGACAAAGTGCAGGTCTTTGACAGCGTGAGAAGGCTGTTGAAGAATTTACTTCCAATTTTGCTCATTCTTGTTATCTTTCCTTGTTCTTTGTTTTGTTCATCAATCAGCCACAATTTCCAGATTTGAATTCAAACAGTAGCTGTTTGAATTCAATAGAATAGTAACTACGACTTTGGTTGACTTTTTGGGTTCTTTGTTTTTTTTAACAATTAGTATCAGAGCTATTAGGATCTTTGAAGGGATTGTGTGAGACACAAGAGTTTGAAAGTGAGGTTTTAAGGGAAATCAAAGCTAAGGGCTTTGAAGGTTTTTATGAGGTAAAAACCGAGAGTGTGAGCAGAGTATTATTTCAATGGAATCGATCACAAGTTTTCCTGCCAAATCACCATCATTCACAGGTTTGAATTATGGTATTAGAGCTGTAAAAATGGAGACATACCTGAACGCTTTCGATTTATGGGAGATAGTGGAGAGTGACAGTCAACTCCCACAAAGAGACAAATTTTAAAGAGCTAAAGGAGAAGAACGATATGTGCAGCCTTGGAACCAAGGAGGAGTATTGAAGAATTTGATTCCAATTCTGCTACAAATTAGTGATAAGTTTTTTTTTATTAATGTTAGTCATTTAATTCCATCATTTAGTAATGTGTTTTGATTGTTCTTTTCTACTTCTAGTTTAAATCTTATCTATGATAAGATTAGTTTAAGAGTTTGTGTTTGATAAGGGTTCTTGTAATGCCTTTGATTTCTTCTATAAATACAATTAGAGGGATGACAATAACGTTATCTTGGGTTTTTACCCCTTGATCTCTTTGTTCTTTGTTCTCAGCTAAGGGCTAAAATATTTCAATTAATTCTTAGCTAAGTGCTAGAAATTTTCAATTGAAACAGTGGACACCTATACATTCCAATAATTGGTATTAGAGTTTTTTTTTCCAATTTTCCAACAAAGGCAAAGAACGAACGACGTAAGGAACGATCGACGTCATTGAGGTGCCATTGCTATCTTGCGCCTTTTCAATCTCTCTAGACATTTGAAACGAGCTCTTCTTCTCGTAGTGGCAGTCTCACTTTCGCTACTCTCCACTCTCTGGATTCTGGATCTAGAACAAAAAAAAAACATATCCAAAGATTTTTTTTTGAATAATGCATAGAAGGATTAGATTGCAGAAGCAGAGGATTGGATCATTCAATTCATCTGCACAAGCATAAGAGCTCTGATACCATGTTAGAATTTACGATGATTTGCAGAGAATAGGAAAAAGAAGAATATTTAGATGATAGGGGAGAGAGAGAGAGGCAAAGAGAGAGAGGCAAATTATATCTGTTAGTGTTCTCAATGAGAAAATGTTGTATATTGTATTGAAAAACTTGAAATTGATATACACAGACTACATCTTTATACAGAGGAAGATGATCTATACTAGGTAAGACACTTAATTACATTAATTACAATAGTGCCGTTGCTACAATTTCTAATGAACAAATCACATCTAAATGTAGAATATTTGTTTCCTTTTACACTCAACATAATTCATATTTCATGCTTTTCGTATGCGTACAATACCTACTATTTATACATACTTCATAATACGTATTGTCATACTCTAATAGTATTTGGTTGCTCATTTTGCCTTCATACGCTTACTTGGATATTTTATCTATCACTTGAAAATTTGTTTGTGCATCAAGAAAACTCCTCTGAAAGACGTTCAAGATATCAAAATAAGGATCATATTCCACACAAGGAAAGTTAGTGCGCCAACCCTTCATCGAGGGGAGATCATATATGGTGCGCCGACGCCACATTATGGTAAGAACTGGACCTTCCCAAGAAAGATGATTATGCGCACCTTCGTCGTTTTTTTCTTCGGTGCTTTAATATTCATCATTTTATAATAAAGCATTGTGAAATTAAATGATTGAATCAGAGTCTTTGCAAGGTAGGAAATCAAATTTGCTTTTATATAGCTATAGCAGTAACTCTAACAAATATGATTTTAAAAATTATAAACTGTGCTCAAATCTCTTGAATTATTGGTTAAAGTGTAAATAAATTATTTTTTGCTGGTAGTTCCTTAACAAAGTTGAAGATTTAATTAAATTTCTTCATTTGTTCCACCAAGCTGGATTCAATACACTATCGTTTTATAAAATGTTGGACACAAACAAGTTGACATGATATGAAAGGAAACACGACAGAGATCTCACCTTCAAGTGTCTTGGTCTTCCATCTCTTTGCTAAAGTTTTCTCTTGATCGAAGCTTCACAAATCAACTGAGAATATTCATCGGAGAAGCTTCAGGCCTTTAAATTAGCTGCAATTGTTTACATCGGAGAAGCCTTCAAAACTTAACAAGGGCGTTAAATTCCATGCAAACACTTGCCAAATAAATAGTCCCTTGCTTGTGCCCTCCATTCGTCATGTGTTCGACCTTGAGGTTCTTAAACTTGTATAACTATCGATTTATCATTCTTAGTTTTCCTTTTGGATAAAAAATGATTTGCTTTTACTTTGCCTTTTTGTACGAACCAATTCCCAAAACTTTTCCCGTGTTGTTCTTAACAACTAAGTTTTTCTCAGAAAAAAAACTAAACAAAAAATAAAATTAACAAAAAGAAACAAGATAAATCGAGTGTTGGGATATGGGTCATTTCAATAACTTTTAGATTTTTCTCATTCAAATCCTTACTTAATGATCAAGAAATTAAATCGTGATAAAAAGAAATGCTTAATTAGCTTATTATTAATTAATTTGTCTAATGTCTTTTTTAAGTTTTTAAACATAGTATGCATGCATGCATGCATATATGTATGTTTTTGGTATTTATCTATCACCATAATAGAATGGCACAACAAAATAACTCCATTTGTAAGAACTTCAATTTCAATCATAGGATCGAAGAACTACCATAAAACTAACAAATACAAACAAAAAAATCAATGTAATTTTTATGTCCATAGATTATGGTGGATTTTATCGACAAAATATGCCCTTGTTGTAACCATCAATAAACACCGATAAAGAAATATCTTGATATATACCAAGGGAATTACAACGTAAAAAGAAAGAATGAAAAGAAAAGGTTTAAAAACACGATTTCGTGTTATTTTTATAGACAAAATTATCGACAAATTTAAATTTATCAATTAATTTCATCAATAAATTCTGTAATATTTAATTTATAACCTAACGAGCAACCCTCCTCTCTCCCTCTCCTCTTTCTTTTTCTACCTCTATTTTTCTCTGCAACAAATAGCACACCCTTCTTAATTTTTATCATAAATCAACTTTCTATCATAAATTTAGTCACCCCAACACTCAGGTTTGTTAGCATCCCTATTTTGATTCAAGTTTTATTAAGTAAAAAAAACTACCTACTTTTTTATTTGACCTCAATTTAAAAAATGTTGAATTTTTATTGTATATTTATGTAGGATATGTATTTTGTTTAGGTGCTAACTTATTTTATAGATTTTTCCCATAAACATTTATTATATAAATGCATGATTTGTACATGTTATGGTTTGTTTGAAAATTTATAAAATTATATGTTTTTAAATTAATGAAATTTATTTTGAATTTGTGACTTATATGTTTTGTGATAAAATAAATAATGGCTTATTCAATTGGCTCATTTTATATTTTATCAATTTAATGATTTTCCTGCATATGGAATAACTTTTTAATGTAATTTTCCCCTTCACAATAATATGTTATTTTTTAAAATAAATTTCAATTAATAAATGCAATTTCAAGTTTACAAACATTGAGACTGTCATAACCATAACATCAATGGTGAAATTATCGATAGAAATTCTATTATTTCAACAGAGTCAGGTTTCCAAACATCCTAAATGAAAACTTATGATTGATGGATGGTTCAAAAGGTTTGAAGTTAATATTAACTAAAGTATTTTTTATTATGTTAATTTGGTTAGTTTATTGATATTAATTAACATTTTTTCTTATAGATTTTAAGTACAGGGAAATTTTTGAATGAGACAGAGCTGACAACGCTAATGCAACACCATCTGTCTAATGCATGATATTTTATTTTCAGTTTGTTCCTTTTAATATAAAGCATTTATCCTAAAACTTTCTCATTGCATATCTTATTTGAGCACCAAAGATGTTTTCATCATTTTTATCAACCTTTTATCATTTTGTTTTTTGCACGTATTCGATATGAAAGTTTATAAGTTAAAAAACCAATAAAAATGTCATATTATGTTCATGATGACCTATTTTATAGCAGCAGCAGCAGCAGCAACAACAACAACAACAACAACAACAATAATAATAATAATAATAATAATAAGGATTTGCAAATAGAGTTTTCAAAATATTTCACGTTGCAAATTTCTCTAGTGTTATTTTTTTTCTTGTCAAATTAATTATCATTTCTTCAAGTTTTGGTTTTATTCCTAAAAATTCTCTTTGTATTCACAAATGGACATGTATAACAATCTAGATGCTAAATTCATTAGATCTGATGCTAAATTATCATACTAAAACTTTAAGAGAAATTATTGTAGTAAATTGAAGTTTATTTTCTCTTATTTGCTTTTGTCTATTTTTTATCATTACCCTAAAAAATATTCCAAAAATCATTTAATTTTGGAATTGAATTCAATTCCAAAATATCTAAAATCCAAACAGCCTAGTAAGGGATCCAGGGCAATGGTTTTGGGAAACAATATTTTTTATCCAAAACATCGCGAATACCCAAATGAAATAAATACCTAGAAAGTTGAGTTAAACTACCAGTACGACCATGTTTCCATTAAAAAAAAATCTTCTTTACACGCAAGTATTTAAGAACTTGTATGATGGGTATCATTTCTCTGTTATCTTTCATTACCATTTTGACTGTCAGCGTGCAGATCGGAGCTTATGTGCCACTTGGACAACGGCCTTTTTTCATTTAAAAAGCGATTGTTTTACACTATGTTTAAAAAAAAATTGAAAAAAAAATTATTTTATTTTTTAGTTTAGATTATTTTTTTGAGGGTTTAGATTATTTTAATATGTTAATGTTAAAAATAATTTTTTTTAAAAAAAAATATATCATTTTAATAAATTTCTAAATAAATAATATTTTAAAAAACAAAGCAAATACAAAAAATATTTTGAAAAATAATCACAAACATAATCTCAAATAGTCATTTAATAAAATGAACCAAAACAATTACCTAACGCCCTTCTCATCAGACATATATAAATATAAAAATAAAATATTTCTGAAATATTGTTAAATATCTCATTCATAATTTTATCAAGACACTTATTTATCTTAAGCCAGCTTTAATGCAGATTCATTCGGCCATTACCATGCATTTGAAGCTCGTTGGAGATCGTGTAAACTTATTTCTGTCATTTAACTCATGATATTTTTCAAACTTATTATTATCCTGCGGTAGATTCACCATCTGCCGAAGGTTGATTCCACCTCCTACTGGTCAAATTTCTTCTTTCTCCTTGACATACGTAAATTAATAATCAAAACATTAGACATTCACCCATCTACCGAAGCTCGATTCCACTTCCTACTGGTAAGATTTCTCCCCTCCCCCCCAACGTACGTGTGCAGGCAGGAATATCAGAGCAAGATCTTATTGAAGCGTAAATTAATAATCGAAACATATAAAATAGAGAGAGTTGTCGGCCATCATCATGTTTAAATCAGATCCTCAAGGTTCTTTTTATATTATCCGCTCAAAGATTACACCTAACATATAAAATAGGACATCGATCCTATGATCTTGCATATAAAAGCACTTCTTTGGATTTATCTAGGGCCGGGATGATCAGATTAATTAGAGGACCTGAAAACCAAATCTAATTATGGGTATATAGCTTTCGTGCGTGTTTACTATCCACAACACACATTTATTGATACAAATCCTGTGTAATATTTGCTAGACTGTTTCTTCATGATCACGGTAGTTTTTGTTGCATCATGTTGGAACAAAGAAATTCTGAGCTAATTAGGGTTTTTAATTAATGAATAGTCCTAACCATGTCTGTGTGTTCAAGGTCGAACAGACAACGAAACAAAGGCTGATATGCAAAAGACAACTCACCTGGCAAGCATAGCATGGAATGCACTAACCCGGTCGTTGACCATTTTTTATAAATCCTACATGTATATTCTTTCTTGCTGATCAGCTGCATGGCTCCATATGGTACTGAACCCACCTGAAAACAGCGCTCGATTCAAATTAATCATTCAAAACAATCAAAAGCCATAACAAATCAATCACCTTAATATTATTTAGAAATTAATTAAGCTCTCATAATGACCACCAGATTCGGAAACAAGATGATACATAGTACTATATAAACAAGACGATGATCGAAAAGAAGTGCATACCTGCGGCGAGGTTTCATAGGCCGCAAATCCAAGCTCATGTAGAGTAGTTAGCGAAATATGGTATGGCACCAGGTAGAGTTTTATAGAGATAAGAAGCAAGGAATATGAAGGGGTTGAATCGTGTGAATCGTGTCCTGTTGTATACCTGCTTCCTTCGACACGTGAGAAGCTTTGACCAGTGGATGAGACACATTTGTTGGGAAGGATGCATGTGTCCATCAACCTAACTCGATAAAATGATTGAATTATCAGCAGTGGTCAAAACTCAAGAGAGGGCAGATAGAAACGAGGATACTTACTAAGACTAGAATATATAAACACACACACACACACACCCACTTGTAGGGTTGAAAAAAGAAGCCAAGCTTGCTTGAAGGAAGCGATCATGGTTAGTTGTGCTCGTGGTGTGATCCTTGAAATGCTGATGGAGGAAAATATTAGAGATTGATATGACCGTATTTTCATCTACCTTCATGACCCCTTTGCTCAGCATTCTTGCACGTAAAGCTTGGAAATTACTAATGCGTGTGCTTATTTAACTGAAAAACTTAGATATCCATGCAATATTTATATAGGATATCTTAGATACTTGATAAAATATTTATTTTAAAAAAATCTATATAAATAAATAAAGTTCCATCCCTCTAGATTTAAGGCTTGTCAAGTCTAAGCGGTTAGAGCTCATCTCTCTAGACTTCAAGTTTAACACAATATAAGTCTAATACAGGCCTTAAACAAGGCTTAAGGAACATTTAATCATAGAGAATACTCATTCTCTTTGTCACTTGTACAAATACTATATTGACTTAAGCTTTAGAGTGTTTTTCTTGGAGGTGTCATCAGGCCTCCCATGGTCCTTTGATCCCAATTTTATCAGCCCATACAAAGCGTCAATTTCTTTCTACTGAGGATATATTTCATTCATATCAATTGGCATAGTCTATAGGAGTTAAGCAAAAAGTCAGCTCATTCCTGTTTCTCTAAAACTTTTTTCATGGCTGAAGAAACCTCAATGCAACAACAATTATGCCTAGGTTATGTCTACGGATACATCAATAAGGGCATCTCCAGCGGGAGTGCTATATTGGGAGCCATAAATAAAAAACAAATATTTTGGCAAGTTTGAGCAGTTTTCAGCACTCCAATGGGAGTGCCATTTACAAAGCCGTAGAGAAGCCAAAATTTTGGGGCCACGTGTGTTCCTGCATGTGTTTATATATATATATATATAATGTAACTATATTAAAAATATTTATTTTTGTTTTATTTAAAAATACCTCAACAAGAAAGTAAAAAAATTAAATATAATTAAATTAATAATTATATTGTTGGAAGGTTTTTTAGAAGCAATTATTTAATTATATAACTTACTCCTATTAATTGTATAATTAATTGCATAATTAAACTATATACAAAATAATTGAACTATATTTAAAATAATATAAAAAAATGGCTCTCTTAAATGACTTTTACCATTGGAGCACACATCAACAAAAAAACCATATATACACTATTCACAGAGCCATTTTAGAGATTTGGCTCTCCAAAATGGCTCTTGCCATTGGAGATGCTCTAACATGTTAGCGGTTATGCCTAGGCTATGCTCCACGTGGCTACGCTAATGGCTATACAAGGCTATACCTATAGTTACGCCGAAGACTACGCTCCATGGTTATGTGCATGGTTGTTAAAATCATGATTTTGGCACGATAAAAAAGGGGTTCAGAAACTCGAATCGTAAGATCGGATTGTAAAATCGTACCTGAATTTTTTCGTATAAAAATCGTAAAATCACAACTAAAATAGTGTAGGTAGAAAAATCATAAAATCATAGGTAAAATATTTTTGAATACAATATAACATAATTATGGCCATAAAACTTTATTAGTTAAGGTTCATACATGATTCAAAATAACTTAAAAATACATTACAAAACAATTATGTCCATAGAATTTCATTATGTAAAAATTAATAAATTTAAAATAAATATTTTGTTGATGTGATATATAAATTAAAATCAGTCTCATGACCGTCATTTTCCTTTTTATTTTTAATACATTCATCAAAAGCATTATTATGAAAGGATTATCAGTACTAATATTAGTACCAACACCGATATTGCTAGTACTAGCTTCAACTCTAACAAATTATTTCGACATCAGGACATGAAAATGATTTAAAAACATCTTTTTTTTAATTTAAAGTAAAAAATATTTTTTTTTTCAAAAATTTAACTATAAATTTTAAAGTTAATATTATTGATTTTCAAGAGTGATTCCATGATATATATATATATATATATATATATATATATATATATAGTTAGGGCAAGTCCAATGGCAAGAGCTATTTTGGAGAGCCAAATCTTTAAAATAGCTCCTTGAATAGTGTATATATGGTTTTTTTGTTGATGTGTTCTCCAATGATAAAAGCTATTATGGAGAACCATTTTTTTATCTTATTTTAAATAAAGTTCAATTATTTTATATATAGTTTAATTATGCAATTAATTATATAATTAACAGGAGTAAGTTATATAATAAAATAATTGGTTTTGAAAAACCCTCCAACAATAAAATTATTATTTTTAATTATATTTAAATTAAAATATGAATTTAAATATAATTAAAAGACCCACAATATTTGAGATTTGAAATTTAAGCTACTTATTGTATGTTTTTCAAGTAATTGTATGTTTTTTTATGGTTGTTGTATTTGAAGTTAATTAATGTTATTTATTGTCTTAAATTAATAGGATTTTCTTAAAATTATTTTTTTATGCTAACTATTTTTTATGCTAATTATTATTATTAATTATTATTATTATTATTATTATTATTATTATAAATCCCCCCGTAGAAACCTACTTTATTATTATTATTAGTAGTAGTAGTAGTATAGTAGTAGTATAAAAGCCCCCCCCCCCCCCCATAGTAACCCTAATTCCCCCACCCCCACATCTCCCTCCCTTTGCCTTGTGCCGCCGCCCGCCCGCCCGCCCGCCCACCCATCTCCCTCCCTCCCTCCCTCTCCTTGCGCCGCTACTCTCTTCCTCCTCATCCTCTTCTCCATTTCTTTTTCTTGGCTCCCTTCGCCCGCCCACCTCATCTCCTTTTGTTTGTTGTTGCCCTAATATACAAAGGGGGGTCCAGCTTTAATTTTGAATGAAATCAAAATTTTGAATTAGCTTTTGAAGCGGCGGCAGAATGAGCAGGATTGTAAAATCGATCCAATTCGGTCTGATTTTATAATTTTAACTGATTTTGACCGATTTTGACTGATTTTGACCAAAATCAATTTTTCTACCCGAGTTGACAAGGTTTGATGATTTGAGTCGCAAAAGTGTACGATTTTGCGAGTCAACTCGTGATTTTGATAACCATGGTTATGTGATTAACTATGGACCAAGGTTTACAAAATAAACTACCTTTAATGGTGACTTGTATACACAAAATATGTCACTGTGACTTGGAGGGCTTTGGTGGTAAATAAAAAGGTAACATTATCCACTATAATTATATTTCTCCACTCTTACTCCGTCGAGTCTTTCAAATATATATGTTTGCAAGACTTGGAGGGCTTCACAGATAAATGAAAAAACTACACAAGTATTTTATACAATGTACACATCTCCATAAATATCTTTATAAATATCCTATATATTTATATTAAATATTATAACTTATATATTTATGAGATAACATAACATGTTTATATTAAATATCTTAGATATTTAATAAGATATTTATCTTTAAAAAGTCTATATAAATAAAGTTTCATCTTTCTAGACTCGGCTAGAGCTTATCTCTTTAAGACTCATCTCTCTAGACTTCAGTATAACATGATATAAGTCTAATACAAGATTTAAATAAGGTTTAAGGAACATTTAAAGAATACTCATTCTCTCCATCACTTGTATATAAACACTATACTGATTTAATCTTTAGTGTGTTTTTCTCGCTAATATTGTCGAGTCCACCATGTTCTCCAGGTCTAATTTTATTAACCCATTGAAAGCGCCTCTAATTTTTCTATTGATAAAATTTCTCAAACTCGTCAAGATGTAAATGCATTCGTACATATGTGTTCGTGTTTAGAAATCTATATGTATAAAAAAAATTATGTATACCATTCTCTACTTTAGAAACTCTCTAATTATCATATTTAATAGATGCTAGATATAGGTTTTTTTGTGTCCATCTCATCTAAGAGGACTTTGTAACTTAAGATTTAAGTTTCAAGTTAATTGAATTGAACTCTGGAGAATTTTGAGCTAACTAACCACTAACTCTAAATTTAATTATAAAGAAGCAATAAAATAACTTCAATATAAAACACATTTAATAATTTAGAAAAGAATTACTTATATTCATAAAGTTTTGATTACATCCATGAATTACAATTGCTGGATAGTAGTACATCTTCTTGGTTTTTTGTTTTGTTCGTGGAATTGAAATTGCAAGCATATTGGTTACAAAAAAAAAAAATGCAAGTCTGTTTGATTATTACCACAAAGTTATAAGTTGTCATCTATAAGATATTGAATACACTTACAAGTTTGAAAGATCCTAAAAGCTTAATAAAACTACAATGCAGTGATTTAAGTTTGAATTATTGTTGACTTGTCCCCTTTGTATAGTTGTCTTGCTTCTTTTAAATAGCCAAGCAATGTCAACTATCAATAATTATGCTATTGCACATGCTCTGTTGCTATTTTATTTCCATAATCTCATACAAAAGTTGTTGATGACTCTTACATGGTGTATTATAATTACCCAAGTACAAAGACTTATATAATTGCTCTTACTAATTATTTTTAACACATTAACTATCTATTAAGGTTACTTTATATCTTTCAATCTTATTTATATACCATAAAATTTATGGTATAACAATATCTACAACAATCCTTCTTAAAAGTACACAATAAAAGAGCCACTACTAATACGATTATTACTTGTGGCAGAGTTTACAACTAATTAAGATTTATTAGTTGTCGTTACAATGAGTATAAAACTTAATCTAATATAATAGGTCGACTTAGTAATTTGTTGATCATTTGTCTAATTTAAATTGTTGCTCATTTTGAATCACTTTTATAATCAAAATGATATATTTTTTTATTTCAAAAACTTAAAATAACATTGTTTTGATAAAAAAAAATGTTTGATTTATTTACTTGTAAATTGATTTAGAGTTTATTTAGTAGTGATTGCTTTTTAGAGTGATTTTAACTTAAAAATATATCAAAATAATATTTTATCATCAGTACAACAAAATAATCTGAAAATAAAAAATAATTTAAAGCAAAAAAAAAAAAACAAAGTTTCTTTAAAAAATATTAAATTGAAAAACAAACAACCTTTTACTCAACTGATGATTCATACATTAATCAAATCGAATACTAGTTTACTCAGTTTACATGGAAAAGTTTGTGGATATTCGAATTCATGAAAATCCCAATATGCTGATACATTTAAATATTTGTTTTCATATCAACATCAAGGTTCCATATGAGTAGGATATGATAGTTCAAGTGTTCTTAATTAATATATTCGTTGCGTCTCTTTGGGTATTTAATCTTGTTTGCTAAATATATATGTTTCTCACATCGTCATCTAGGATTTAAATTTTAGAAAGAAAAAAATCACATATAAAAAGTTGTACAGTACATTTACTTACATCAAATAAAAATATTTTTAATATGAGAGAGAAAGTTGATTGTTAGTGAAATTGTTCGTTACACTTGGTCAATATTTTTTTTTTTGGATATCCATATAGGAACGGGGGAACCACATGACCCGTAAAGCGTACTTTGTGGGCCCAGGGCATGCGTAAACCTCCGGCTGTCCCAGGCTCTTACGAGGAGGGTACACTTGGTCAATATGCTCTCAACATAGATGGCATTTTTTTTAATTAAATATTATTAAAATATCATTAATAAATAAAAAATCTCTATATATATTGACTTTGATATTTGTTTTCTACTTATGATGAGGGCGGCTTTGTATCTTTGAAGGACCGACTCTCCGATCCAAGTTTTACATTCGGGACCAGTCTCAAATTTTCTATTCAAGGACCACAGAATTGGCCCTAGTTTAGGCTATTTTATTTTTAGCACCCATAATTAAATGTTTTGATGAAATAACAATGTTATAAAATGAGTTCCAGTTAGTATATGTATTTTTTATATAAATTTAAAACGATCATAATTTTACTTGCTTATTTAAACTAATAAAATATATTTTTCAGGAAATGAGATTTTTTAGCATCTAAAACAAAAATTTGGTGAAGGTATACCATTTGAGTTTACCGTGTTTTTAAAATACTATATTAAAAAGAGTTCGTGATTGAAATGTTAGATCTAGTATTTCATAGCATAAAGAAATGATATTCATGTCGAATTATCAAGAACGCATAAAATGCATAAACTGTAAAGCAGAAGCGTACCTGAATCCATATCCGGAAGTCGCTATCTAGAGTCGTACGGATGACCTTCTAGATTAACACGTTCACCTTAGAGAGCCCTTTTCTTCTCTCTTTACCTTAGCCTTATTTTCTCTCTGATAATGGGATGTCAGTGTGAGAATGTCGAACGTGTAATCTGGGAACCATGACCATATATATAGGCAACCAAGTGTCTTTTGGCATTCCCACCCTTTGGTATTCCTATTTTAGCCCATCAGTAAAATAGAAATAACCTCGTAATCTCTACACATTAAAGGTCCACACCCTATTAGATACACCAAAACCCAATTGCCTAAAAATACTTAGCACATCATTTTTAATTAGGCTTCATCTTATTTGACAGTCCACAAACACATAATTATTCTCATATAAGCCCAACGTTGGATTAATGATCCAACAATCTCCCACTTGGGCTATATGTATAACCTTATAATTATGTTTTGCAAAAATAACCAAATGAGCTCAATCTTTGCTGCCATTAACAAATGTATCTATAACCAATCCGGTCCAGTAATCATACCAACATAGGATTTAAGCGGTTTTCGTTACAATTATCATAACTCAACCTATCAAAGGTCACGTATGCCAATACAATTAAATGACATGGATCATGATATGGATGTGTAGCATGGAAATTTCATGCAATATGATCTTAACATGTCTATTTCCAACTGGTCCAACCTTAAACCTTAGTGAGATCAAACCATACTAAAATCAGAGTGTAAATTAAACCAAAGACTTTATTTCTGCAGAAAATAACCTCATAAGTATCCATAAACTGAAAATTTGTCTATATTATAAAAGCATATGAAATTACAAACTCCCTTTAAAAATGAATACTATCAATTGCCAAAACACCCATACGAGCAGTATGCTCATGAAACATTTTGGGTGGCAATCCCTTAGTAAACGGATCCGCAACCATGGAGTTTGTACCGATATGCTCTATAGACAACTGTCCACTCTGAACTCTTTCCTTAACAACTAGGAACTTAATGTCGATGCGCTTCGACTTCGACGAGCTCCTATTGTTATTGGAATATAAAACTGTCGACTTATTGTCACAAAATAATTTTAGTGGTCTTTCAATATCATCCACTATGCGCAGCCCCATAACAAAATTCTACAGCCATACTCCATGATTGGATGCCTCATAACATGCTATGAACTCAGCTGCCATCGTGGAAGAGGCTATAAGTGACTGTTTAGCACTCTTCCAGGAAACAACACCTCCAGCTAGCATGTAAATATACCCTGATGTAGATTTCATGGTATCTTGCCATCCAGCAAAATCGGAGTCGCTATACCCAATGATCTCCAGATTAGCCAGACTCCGATATGTGAGCATGTAGTCTTTTGTTCTCTGTAAGTACCGTAAGACCCGTTTAGCTGCTTTCCAATGGTCTATTCCTGGATTGCTTAAATATCTGCCCAGTATCCCAGTAATGTACGCAATATCCGGACGTGTACAAACTTGAGCATACATTAGACTCCCTACTACTGAAGCATAAGGGATCTTCTCTATTTCTCTTTTCTCAAAATCATTCTCAGGGCACTGATTGAGACTAAATTTGTCTCTCTTAGCCACAGGGGTATCTCCTGGTTTACAGTCTTGCATGCCATATCTCTTAAGAACCTTTTCAATATAGCTCTTTTGTGATAATCCAAGAATACCTCGAGAGCGATCTCGATGTATCTGAATACCTAATACAAAAGAGGCTTCACCAAGATCTTTCATCTCAAAATTCTTAGCTAGAAATTTCTTGGTTTCGTGCAATAAGCCTATATCGTTGCTGGCAAGCAAGATCTCATCGACATACAAAACCAGGAAAATATATTTACTCCCACAGAACTTATGGTATATACAATCATCGACCAAATTCATCTCAAAACCAAACGAGATGATCACTTGATGAAACTTGAAATACCATTGTCGAGATGCTTGTTTGAGTCCATAGATGGATTTCTTAAGTTTGCAAACCATATTCTTTGGGTCTCCAGACACAAAGTTTTCAGGTTGCAACATATAGATCGTCTCATCAATGTTACCATTGAGAAACACTGTCTTTACATCCATTTGATGTAACTCAAGATTGAAATGTGCCACCAATGCCATTATAATTCTGAAAAAGTCTTTCGAAGATACCGGAGAGAAAGTCTCTTTATAATCGATACCTTCTTTCTGTGTAAAGCCCTTTGCAACAAGACGTGCCTTGTACTTCTCCACATCACCTTTCGAATCCCTTTTGGTCTTAAATATCCATTTGCAACCAATAGGTTTCACACCTTCAGGTAATGGGACAAGATCCCACACGTTGTTGTCTTTCATTGATTTAATCTCCTCATTCATAGCATAAATCCACTTTTGAGAGTTAGAACATTCAATGGCTTGATGGAAGTTGATAGGATCATCTCCCATCACTCCAATATCTACCTCATGTTCTTGGAGAAATACAATATAATCGTCTGATATTGCACTTCTCTTCTCTCTAGTGGATCTTCTTAATGGCATAGATTCTAGAGGTGCTCGAGGTTGTTCTTCTGGAACAATTTCTTGAATAGGAGGTGCTTCGACATTGTCTTGATTCGTTGTGTCTTCAACATGGTCAAAATTAGAATCTTGACCAATGTTAATGACACATGTGGGAATATCAATATATTCCTCTTCAAAGACAAAGTCTTTATCTTTATCACCTCCCGCAAACTCGACATCCTCAAAGAATCGGGCATTTCCCGTCTCGAAAATCGACCTAGTTGTGGGATCATAAAATTTATACCCCCTGGATCTTTCCGAGTATCCAATAAAATAGCAACTTACCGTTCTAGAGTCCAGTTTCTTTTCATTAGGCCTATAAGGCCTTGCCTCAGCTGAACATCCCCAAACATGTAAGTGTTTTAGACTAGGTTTCTTGCCTGTCCAAAGTTCATAAGGGGTTTTGGTAGTGGCTTTAGTGGGTACTCGGTTAAGGACAATGCTGCAGTCTTAAGTGCTTCTCTCCAGAGTGATTCTGGTAAGGTAGAATGACTAATCATACTCCTTACCATGTCCTTAAACGTTCTGTTTCGTCTTTCAGCAACACCATTCATAGTGGGTGAACCCGGCATAGTGTATTGTGGGACGATACCGCATTCATCTAGGAATTTAGCAAATGGTCCTGGACGTTGTTCTCCTGAACCGTCATATCTACCATAGTGCTCACCACCACGGTCAGATCTGACGCTTTTGATCTTTTTACTGAGTTGATTTTCAACTTCAGCTTTATAACTTCTGAACACATCCAGTGACTGTGATTTTTCACTTATGAGATATACATAGCCATATCTGGAAAAATCATCTATAAACATTATGAAATATTGTTGACCATTCCAAGCGATCGTAGGAAATGGGCCACAAATATCCGTATGTATTAGTTCTAAGATGTCCATAGTCTTGTTGGCTACAAATCTCCTTGTATTGGTTTGTTTTCCCTTAATACAATTAACACAAATGTCAAAATTTGTAAAATCTAAGGGATCGAGAATTTCATCTGACACAAGTCTCTCTATTCTCTTTTTAGAGACATGACCTAATCGTTTGTGCCATAATGTACCTGAATTCTCGGTAGTTAATTTTCTCTTGGTACCTCGTGTAATTAATTGCAGGGATTCATTAAATGAAGCAATTGTATCAATCAAATAAAGATTATCATAACCAGATAAAGAACCGGAACCAGATAATTTGGAATCATAAAACAAACTAAATTTTCCATTTCCGAATGAACAAGAATAACCAGATTTGTCCAAAGCAGAAATAGAAATCAAATTCCATCTAAAAGACGGTACAATAAAAGTTTCGTTAAGATCCAGATAAATTCTGGTCTTTAACAATAATCTCAATTTTCCAATTGCCTCAACTTCAATCGTCTTGCCATCGCCTACATAGATGTATCTTTCAACATCATTTGGCTTTCAGCAACTCAGGCAACCCTGTATAGACACACTGATGTGAGTTGTTGCACCAGAATCTAACCACCATGTGTGTCTAGGTACCGGAGTTAAATTAACTTCAGAACAAACCAAAGCAAGAAGCATACCTTTCTTAGCACGCCAAGCGTGATAGTTGGTGCATTGCTTCTTTTTATGCCCTTCAGCACCACAAAAGAAACAACTACTACCAACGGAATCATGTGATTTCGTTAATTGTTTCTTTTGAGGTACTGTACCTGCAGCATCCTTAACGTTCTTTCTTTTCCTTCCCTTGTCTTTAAAGGCAGTGGCTAAGTGAGCACTCTCTGTCCTATCTTGCTTAAGCCTTTCCTCTTCCTGAACACAGTGTGAGATGAGCTCATTCAGAGACCAAGTCTCTTTCTGACAATTGTAGCTCACCTTAAACTGGTTAAATTGTGCAGGAAGGGATATTAAAACCAGATGCACTAGCAAGTCCTCAGAGAGTTCAAGCTGAAGTGCTTTGAGCTTGGAAGCAAGATGAGACATCTCCAAAATGTACTCCCTTACATTGCCTTTGCCTTTATACTTCATTGAAATGAGACTTGTCAAGAGCATACCGATTTCAGCCTTTTCATTCTTGACGAATCTCTTTTCTATATTGGCAAGGAATTCCTTAGTTGTACTGATTTGATCAGACATTGTGCCCATGAATGCTTCTGGAATGGCTCTCTTCATGATCATCATACAGATGCGATTTGATTTCCCCCACCTTTCCATATCCCTCTTTTCATTAGAGGTACTCTCATCCTTAAGAGGTGGGGGAGAATCAGTCCTTAACGCAAGGTCGAGATCCATAACTCCAAGAACAATCAAAAGATTGTCTTTCCAAGACTTGAAGTTAGAGCCATTAAGCATAGGAATAGAGTTGATACTAGCAATAAAATTAGCAGGATTAATCGCTGAAAAGAGAACAACAACAGTTGAAAACATGCTCATGTACAAAACTTATCTTAAAAGCAAAATTAATTCAAATAAAGGTAAAACCCATCTTAAGATATCGGACACTCCATTAATATTTTATCTTTGGATAAAAGATTAATTTGTAAGTGATATCTTAATGTAGTAATCAAATATTGATAATAAGAACATGTCAAAAAATAAATCGGCCTTTGCGTCGATTAATTAGTGACATGTAAAACCAAATAATCATCACATGTTAATTACTACATGTGCACATGCATTTACTTTAAATATTGACCTTCCTTTGGGCCGATCAATAAGAACATAAATCGCATACACATAACCCTTTTATATTTCAAAATGAAATTAATCTCCACAAAAGAGGTCACTTTACATATTGTTTTAATTAACTTATTGCAAAATATATATCAATATACCAATATTTGAAAAATAAATTTGCACCAATTTTTTGTATTTTTTACAAAGTTAACTGTTGACTTTGACTTTGAGGCTGGACCAGGTTGGGCCAACTCGGATCCTAAACCAGCCTGCTGAATCCATATTTTATTATGGACTTAAATTTTCTGCGGGTTGAAACCCATAATATAAAATATTTTATGTGGGTCTAAAGCCCACAACTACTATTTATTTACTATGAGCCGAAGCCCACAAGCCATAAAAATTACAGCCCCAAGCCTGTTAAAATGCATTCTCGGTGCAGCCGTTACACTGATGTAATGGCTGCATCTTGCAGTCCATGTGGCAGCTGTTACGTAACAGCTGCCCCCTTTATTGTCTCTTAATTATATAATTGCACTGGCAGCCTGCCAGTGCAATCGTTTCATATTCCTTTTTTTTTCTTTTTCTTTTTTTTTCATCTTCTTCTTCATCTTCACAGGCTGGCCACTGGGATTTCTTACATTGCAGCCTACAGTTTGAAATCTCCTTATCACTGGCAGCATACGGGCTGCCAGTTTTATTCATGCAACCAGCGCTGGCCAGCGCTGGTTGGATCTTTGCTTTACTGGCAGCCCGTAGGCTGCCAGTTTAAACCTTTACTTTACTGGCAGCCAACAGGCTGCCAGTTCTCATCACCAGCGCAAAGCCAGCGCTGGTTATATATATATAAACAAATATATATAAACAGTCTATTTCTTCAACTAGGCAGCCTACAGCAGGCTGCCAATTCAGCGTTGGTAAATCCAGTGCTATTTACTTTAGTTTTCTAATTGATTTCCTAATAACTCAACATGAAATGGCTCTGATACCAATTGTTAGATCTAGCATTTCATAGCATAAAGAAATGATATTCATGTCGAATTATCAAGAACGCATAAAATGCATAAACTGTAAAGCGGAAGCGTACCTGAATCCGTATCCGGAAGTCGCTATCTAGATTCGTACGGATGGCCTTCTAGATTAACACGTTCACCTTAGAGAGCCCTTTTCATCTCTCTTTACCTTAGCCTTATTTTCTCTCTGATAATGGGATGTCAATGTGAGAATGTCGAACGTGTAATCTGGGGACCATGACCATATATATAGTCAACCAAGTGCCTTTTGGTATTCATGCCTTTTAGCATTCCCATCCTTTGGTATTTCTATTTTAGTCCATCACTAAAATAGAAATAACTCCGTAATCTCTACACATTAAAGGTCCACATCCTATTAGATACACCAAAACTCAATTGCCTAAAAATACTTAGCACATCATTTTTAATTAGGCTTCATCTTATTTGACAGTCCACGAACACATAATTATTCTCATATAAGCCCAACGTTGGATTAATGATCCAACATGAAATACATGACATCAATCAAATTTTACATTTCAAAATGCAATTTTATTAATATCTTGATTCTCTATTGTGACTTCATTACAAGTTGCGGTTCTAAACTGTAACATTCAATGAAATGCTTAGTCAAATCCTTACAATACAACCAAATTTCTATACCCAAATATCCCCTTTACATCTTGTTTTCATGTCGTATAAAATTTGAGATTTTTTTCAGAGAAAAAGGGGTTGGATCGGGGGAGTGAGCTGAGAAAAAAGTTACATTTCGTGTTAAGTAGTCGCTATTCTAAAATATGATATTATAGTTGTCATTTTCTGTAAAATTTAATTAATATAATTATTCTAAAGAGCAACTGATTGCCATGCTCGGGAATAATGACATTAATAAATATCACGATTCTGTAGCGCTACAAGCTTAAACTTTATTATTTCATCAAAAAAATAAAATTACATTGTGTTATTCCACAAAAATGTGCTATTTTTTAATATAAAAAAATACCCTAGTTTACCCTTATTATAAATTCTTCATATGAGAGGCTAGAAACTTTGAACTCACGGATCAATCTGTAGCCCACCTTAATCAAATTAGAGTTAAGTAGTATATTCATCCGAACATAAAACTAGATAATACCCGATTTCAATTCATGCCCAATCACCTACTTAAATCGATTGTCAGGTTGTCATTTACATGCAGGGGTGACCCATTCATGTCAACGAAATTCACCGTCAGCTTTTCTATGATCGGGCAACCACCACCAAACTAGATCTATAAGGTTACAATAAACCATCAATCTAGAAACAAAAGTTATAGAACCTATAATGTGCTTGCTGGATCCTTTTTTCCTATATAATCAAAGAAAAAAGAAATCAAACAAGGAGGCTTGAGAAATGTTAACTCTCTATTTTGGTAGACATCATTTTCAATGTTGAATCGTCTCGTCTCAAGCTTGTTCTAACAAGTTATTGTACAACTTTCTGATAATCTTGATGAGCAAACGAATGAAACTAAACAAAAACGATTCCAATCCTTGGAAAAAATCACTAAAAAAAAAAGGGTAATTACGGGCATATAACATAATCCTCCGCGTGAGATGATTCACTCTGACTGTAAGGACCAAGGCTGTGATGGCATGGAGAAGGTCCTGAAGGCGGCACCGGACCTCGCGGAAGCAGGTTATCAAGCATGTGATAAAAAATTTCATCCTTAATCGGTCTTGTGCATCTTCCTGTGGAGACCAATACTGCCAGGACAGTAACGAAGAGAAGAAAAGCAAATCTCAAGCCCGCCCGTAAACAAGACATGGCCACTTTTTTCTGTGTTCTTGCTCAATTGCTCCCTCTGGTTGGCTACTTCTTCTGTCTTATAAATTGAAGAAAAAAATGCATAATAGAGAGAAATTTAAGAGGAAGAGATAGCGGGCGAATTAGAATGCCGTTTTGTTGGACTATAAGGGATGGTTGGAATGTTAATCAATTTGAAAGTGAAGAAATTAAGGGCAGAGTGGGCTATAATTTGCATCTTTGAATATTACCTAGTTAAGTGCAAGTCATAAGTCGAAACCAAAGCATTAGCAGCCATTTTAGAAACAATGGAATCATTGATTCTGATATTCCGTAGCTTTCATGTTTACTTGTATACCGTTTTATGGTGTGCAGGAGTGTTTTTCAAAGCTAGCTTTCCACCCCAAGTATATATTTTGAAAAAAGAGAGTGGAAATTGAATATATTTATATAATGTGTTTCGCTGCAGGAGTGTTGGGATCTCTTAATTTCAATACTGTCTTGATCGTGATAACTACATCATCAACCCGTGAACCTCGTGTCCCTCGTATGGATGGCTCTGATCAATTCCATGGCGCCCACTTCAGCTAGGTTATGATTAGTTTGGTATTTTATCCACTTTGAGTGAATGATTTTCTTCATTCAGCTTGGTCGGTTGCATATGTTTCGGAAGAAACTCCTTCGAATCTTGTAATTAAGCCACCACTCCTCATCGTGAACTGAAAGCATGTGTTGCCACTTTTAACTATCACATGGCTAATGCTCTAGCAGAGGGCTCTACCTATTGCATGGGGATACTGCAGGTTGAAGGGGAAAAGGCTTTTCAATATTGAAAACCCTATATTTATTTGGAAAATGTGCAGAACTACCCTATGATTTACGCAAACTGATCTTAAATATGTCTGCAAAACAATTTTAAAATGAATTTGTATCTTCTCAAAACAACAAGGTTAGGAGAGATACCTTCTCTATCCCGACTATTCCCTTTTCTTACAGTAACCAAACACTACATTAGTATATTAATCTCTAGTAATAATGTTCTGATGATATAATTAATAGAGTATTTGGAATTTTAACATTAAATAAACTTTAGAATAGTCAGTAAGAAAAGAAAAGGACTGTTTTTTTATTACTATAGAAAGAAAATGACCCAGGGTAACTAATAAAAAAATTACATGGTTCAAAAAAATAAGAATAATAATAATAATAATTAAATCTTGATTAAAATAACAAAATTTTCTAAGCCTTTAGAAATCAACAAACTAAGCCCCGAGTAGAAAAAATAAATAGTTTTGATGACTTTTTTTTATCATAAATAGTTCAAGGACTTACTTTTTAGTCAAGTTAACAATTCAGCTAAAAGAGAAGGTAAAGGGTGAAAATCATAACCATATTATGGAACTGCAAAATTTCTTGTGTTTTTAATATGAACACAAAAAACACAATAATTGTTCTTGTGGAGATGAATTTAACTTCTTAAACCCAGTTGATGTTGCATAGGTGAAGGGCTGATGTGATAGTAGCTCCTTTTACTTTGAAGTGCTTCAAGCAAATACACAGTTTTGAAGTGCTTCAGTCAAATACATAGTTAATGTCTCGGATTAGTTTTAGTTCTTCATTAATTTTACTTCAATTATATTCAACTTCAAGGTTTGTTTTGCTGTTTTATTCAAAATAAAAGGTATATTTATTTATTTATTTATTTATTTATTATATTGGTGGTTCTAAACATTGTTTTATTTATTTTAAGTAGCCTGGATTGTTTCAGGCGGATTGTTAAAATGTCTGTAACTGAAACCAGAAATCCTTGAATATCGTTTGAGTCGATGATAATAAAACCTCCTTCACGTCCTACATATAATTTGAAGGGTGTTATTTGTTGGAAAATTTTTTGATGAACAAACAAACACTGTTCAGATCACTGTCAGTAATTGTGCCTCTGACGTGACAAACAGACACTGTTCAAATCAGTGTCAAGAACAAGCCAATTTTCCAGAATTACTTAAGAATTGGAGACAAAATACTTAAGCAATAAAAAACAGAACAAGGGGCAGAATTTCTTGTTTGTTTACTGCCATCCCTAAGTTTTTATTTATAGAAGAAGATCAACATTACAAGAATGGTAATTCTAGTCTATTACAATCTCTTCTATTTAAACAGGAAATAAAATCTTCTTAACTACGAAAATAAAGCAACAAGATATGATCAATATACTTTGATCTTAATTAACTTAAACATAAACACTCAAATTAAAACATGATAAAAACATAATAAAGGAAATCTTCAATGAACTGTTCTTCACGGTTCTGCCACTTCTTCTTCAGTGTGCATTCTTAGAATCAGCTGCATTTGAACTCCAATCTTCAACACTCCTCCTTGATTCAAGACTGCACATTCCAACCATCTCCCTAAATTCTTCGAACCTTTCTTTAGCTAAAAACTTAGTGAATAAATCTGCTAATTGCTCCTTAGAACAACAATACTTCATCTCCAGCTCACCTTCTTGTTGAAACTGGCGAATTGCATGAAATTTGATCTTCATGTGTTTGGTTCTATCATGAAAAACTGAGTTCTTAGAAATTGCAATGGCTGACATGTTATCACAAAATAACTCAGTAGGTTCTTGTTGATTAAAATTCAAATCTCCCATCATCTTCCTCAGCCACACAAGCTGTTTTGCAGCTACATAGGCTGCAATGTACTCGGCTTCAGCTGTAGAGTGAGCCATAACACTTTGCTTCTTTGAATTCTAGCAAAAAACACTACCTCCCATTGAAAAACAGTAGCCCGAGGTGCTCATCATGTCTTCATCACTCCCAGCCCAATCACTATCACAAAAGCCAATCAGTTTGACTGTTTCCAGTTTATCAAACACCATCCCAAATTCCAGTGTTCCTCTTAAGTACCTTCAGACTCTCTTAGCTGCAACATAGTGATATTGACTTGGATTTTGCATAAACCTAGACAAATAATTCACAGTGAAGACAATGTCAGGTCTTGTGGCAGTCAAATACAACAAGCTTCCAATTAAGCTCCTATACATTCTTCCATCAGCTTTGGGAGCATCATCATCCTTCATTAGCTTCTGTCCTGCCACCATCGGAGTGCTGACTGGTTTGCAATTTTCCATTGCAAACCTCTTCAGCAATTTCATAGTGAAATTTCTTTGACACAGGAAACATCTTAGTTTTGATTGCATTATTTCCATTCCTAGAAAATAAGACAGCAATCCAAGTTCATTCATTTCGAACTTGTTCTTCATATTCATCTTGAACTCAGCCACCAATTTCTCCATGTTTCCAGTAATTAGCAAGTCATCCACATAGACTGATACAATCATAATATGTTCATCAATCCTTTTCACATACAAAGTAGCTTCATTCAAGCTTTTCTTAAATCCCAAACTCAACAGAAATTCATCAAGTCGACTGTACCAAGCTCTAGGAGCTTGTTTCAGTCCATACAAGGCCTTTTTGAAGAGATAGACCTTGTTGGCTGTGATTTCTTTTTCAAAACTCTCAGGTTGTTTAACATAAATCTCTTCATCAAGTGTTCCATTCAAAAAGGCTGACTTGACATCCATTTGCCACACATACCAGCCAGTTTGTGCAGCAATCATCAACAACATTTTAATGGTGTCAAACCTAGAAACAGGAGCAAATATATCATGATAATCAATACCTGGTTCTTGGGAGTAGCCTTTAACTACTAACCTTGCTTTGTGCTTGTTGATGCTTCCATCTGCATTTAATTTTGTTTTGAAAATCCATTTCACACCAATAACCTTTCTGTCGATAGGTCTATCAACAAGCTGCCAGGTTCCATTTTTTTCAATCATCATCGGCTCCTCCTTCATTGCTGCCATCCATGTGTTTGAATCCATGGCTTCTTGAACATCATTAGGTTCAGTTTCAACAAGATTACATCTGCTGTAAATGTCACTCAACAGTCTTGTACCCCTCACAGGTTCATCTTCAAGTTCATCAATGTCATTGAGCTCTTCACTTTCAGCTTGAATTTCATGCCCAGTTTCTTCCACAGTTTCAGCTTCCCAATTCCACACCTTTTCTTCTGCAACTTTAACATTCCTTGCAATCACAACCTTGTTGGATTTTAGATCAAACACTTTGTAACCATTGGACTTAATGCTATATCCAATTAAGATTCCTACCTCAGCCTTTTGATCAAGCTTTCCCCTTTTAATTTCTGGTTGTAGAACATAACAAGGGCTGCCAAACACTCTTAAGTGTTCCAGATTTGGTTTGAACCCATACCACATTTTGTATGGTGTTTTTTCTCCCAAAATTTTTGTAACCATACGATTGAGAAGATATGAGGCTGTGCACACAGCTTCTGCCCAGAATTTCAAGGGCAACTTCTTCTCATACAAGAGACATCTTGCCATCTCCATTAGTGTTCTATTTCTTCTTTCACTAACACCATTTTGCTGAGGTGTGTATGGTACTGTAAGTTGGTGTTTTATTCCTTCTTTTGCTAGGTGTTCTTCAAGTTTGTAGGAGGTAAATTCACCCCCATTGTCAGACCTCAAAGCTTTCAATTTGGTACCAGTTTCCCTCTCGGCTGCAGCTTTGAATTTCAGGAATTCTTCAAACACTTCCCCTTTGGTTTTAAGAAAATAAACCCAGCAATATCTATTGTAATCATCAATGAATAACAAGAAATACTTAGCACCATTCAAGGACTCATTCCTCATAGGTCCACACACATCAGTATACACCAATTGAAGCTTGCAAGTAGCTCTAAATGCATTGTCATTAAAAGCAATTCTTGTTTGCTTACCTAATTGACATGCTTCACATACCTCCTTTTGCTCTTGAATTTTAGGTAATCCAATCACCATCTCTAAGTCTGCCATTTTCTTCATGTTAGCATAATTAAAATGCCCCAACCTTTTATGCCACAACACTGAATTTGAGCTGTCAGTAATGCTCATATTCATGTGTTCATTCTCCAAGCCGAGACTAAAACTTCTATTAGTCATTTTAGCAGAAAACAGTATGCTTCCATTGCCATCTCTAATCGTGCATATGCCATTAACAAAGGATAATGAATGACCATCTTCAAGTAATTGACCAACACTCACTAAGTTTTGTTTAATTTCAGGCACATACAAAACATTATCAAAGGTTCTTATACCAGCTAAGGTTTTTATGTCCACATCCCCTCTGCCTTTTACATCCACATACTGCCCATTTGCAACTTTTACTTTGGATTCATAGTTAGTATCCAAAGCTTTAAACAACTTTATATTTGCAGACATGTGGTTTGTGCAACCACTATCAACAAGCCAGTTTGAATTTATTACCTCAGCTTTGCTGCAATTTTGCTCTGTCACAGCCATGAACAAGTGTTCATCTTTCACTTCAGTGTTCTTTGCCACATAAGCTTGCTTTCCAATTCCAGCTTCTGAGTTTGATTTGCAATATTTTTGAATATGGCCAAACTGTTTGCATCTTCTGCATTGTGCATTTTTCTTTGGCAGTATTTGCAAGGGGGAAATTGATCTTTCTTTTCCTTTCCCCTTGAGTTTGAATTGCTGGGGAAATTCTGAGTTCCCTGCCACTTTTTGGTCTGCCAGTTCTTTCCATTTTCCCTTCTTCCTTCATGGCTTTCTTTGGCAAAATTCTAGGATTGTGGTCTGCCTTTAAACCCAGCAACAAAGGCTTCTTCACTCGAAACTTCTTGTCTGAAGGCTTGCCTTTGTTCTATTGCTTGGAGTGCATTGATTAAATCTTGAAGACTCAATTTAGTAAAGTCAGTTGAGTCTTCTAAAGAACAGATTTTGTTCTCAAATTTTTCAGGCAAGCTGACGAGAACTTTTTCTACCACCCTTGAATCCTGCACATCTTCTCCCAAAAGTCTCATTTGATTGACTAGTTTGGAAATGTTAGAAGAGAACTCTATGATTGTCTCTGATTCTCTCATTTTTAACCCTTCAAACTGTCTTTTTAAATTCAAAATCTGCATTCTTTTTTATTTTTCATCTCCTTCAAATTTTGCCTTGAGCTTGTCCCAAGCTTCTTTGGCAGTAGCACAAGCCATAATTCTTGTGAAAATTTCTTCACTCACAGCATTATGAATGCATGTGAGTGCCTTGAACCCTTTTGCTCTTTCTTCATTGAAGAACTTGATTTGAGCAATTGTTGGATTGTTGTTTAATGGATTTGGTTGTTTGTCACTCTCAACAATTTCCCACAAATCAAACGCCCTGAGATATGTGGCCATTTTCACAGCCCCAAACACCATAATGTGATCCTGTGAACACAGGTGATTTTGATGAAAAATTCGCATATTCTATTTAGAAGAGAAGAAGCTGTCGATCCTCTTGTTACTCTTCTATTTTGCAGTAAAGAGTAACTGTTGCTCACCTTTAATTGCAGAATTAGATTGGGCAATTTTGATTGAACAGATAATTGAAGATTTTTGTTCAATTTTGTGCCAATCACAGAAAAATCAAGATGAAATTCTTGATTGAAAAATCCTCTCTCGTGTTTCACTCTCCACCCTATCAAAGTTAAATAACTTTGAAAAATCCTCACAATCCACTCGTGTTTCACTCAATTTCCTTTCAAAGATTCAATTTGGCTCTGATACCAATTCTTGGAAAATTTTCTGATGAACAAACAAACACTGTTCAGATCACTGTCAGGAATTGTGCCTCTGACGTGACAAACAGACACTGTTCAAATCAGTGTCAAGAACAAGCCAATTTTCCAGAATTACTTAAGAATTGGAGACAAAATACTTAAGCAATAAAAAACAGAACAAGGAGCAGAATTTCTTGTTTGTTTACTGCCATCCCTAAGTTTTTATTTATAGAAGAAGATCAACATTACAAGAATGGTAATTCTAGTCTATTACAATCTCTTCTATTTAAACAGGAAATAAAATCTTCTTAACTATGAAAAACATAATAAAGGAAATCTTCAATGAACTGTTCTTCACGGTTCTGCCATTTCTTCTTCAGTGTGCATTCTTAGAATCAGCTGCATTTGAACTTCAATCTTCAACATTATTAAGCTAACCTAGCTGAAGATGCCGGGGATCGAGGTCTTGATTCATCCCTTTTAAAATTTCATTTTTTTAGTCGATCTTCGTTCTCCTCACAGACAAATTTTGAATGAGTTCGATTTGTGTGTGTTCTAGAATGTCTCTTTTGCTTAGTTGAATCCTCAGCCGTTCGTTCTGATCCATATAGTTTTGACACATACTTTATGCTGGTGAGAAACACCTAAAGATGGGTCCTCGGTTCCTTGTATAAAGATACTTCTAAAGCAACATTTGTGGTTTAATGCAGGAGATGTGGCTTGTTTGGCATGGGGTTGATCCCTCGCGAAACGTATCATGCAATCACTCATGTGTTTCTTTTATTGGCGTGGTTTGCACCGTTGATCATTTTTTGACATAGACCTTACATTAGGTGGAGTGGTCTCGAAAAGATGGAGATTGTGTTCGGAAACGAATGCAGTTTGGATAAGCCTCTGTAAACTACTGGAAATTAAGAAAAGTTACTTCATTGTATTTGATTTTATCATATTATTGTTTCTTTTTTAATGTATGACAGGCACTCAACTTTGTTGTTGCTGAAAGAGTAGTGCTAAATTTATGTAGCAGATGAGCGAAAAAGCAACTCTGACTAAGATTTCTGTATTTCCTAGAATTTGGAAATAAAATCAAGTAATATGGTTTAGTTACTTGCATCATCATCATTGATTTAACAAGGATCTGTGGTTGTATTAGAGTACGTAACAAGAGATGGAAATCATCAAAATGTTTTGTAGCCTGTCTGAATCCAAGTGTTATGGGTTGGAAGAGTTGGAGGACAGTGGTGATCAATGCAAGTGGCCCAACAACTCTAAAACAGATGATTTTGTGGTAAGAATCACTTTACTCATGCTGTTACTGCTGCATGTTTCAAATTGCAGGTTATATTTTGTTAACATGACCACATGCTGTTTCAGATGGATGTAGGAATAGAACATCTGAACATGGTTGCTAATGTTTTGTAATGGATATTAATGTAGATCAAATGAAGTGTTTTTGGTCCCATGGTTGGGTTACAGAACAGGGGATAACTATTCCCCTTTCCCTTAATCTTTCTCCTTGAATTGTACGTGGGATTTGATACTAGATCTCTCGACACCATGATAATGGATTTACCAACTTATCAAGCCTGCACACAAGAACAAGTTGCAATTCTTTTAGCCAGTGAATTTCATATGAAATCCAAAGTGGGCTTCGCATATGCAGTTGATTGAATTCCAATCCTGCAGACATGGAAAATTGGTTCATAATTATGTTTGTTTCCTTGTGCAAAAGTGCTTATATTGTTCATGTATCCTGTAGACAATGGTGGATGCCGCACACCCAGCTTGCATTTTAAAGACACAAAAAACTGCTCCAGGTTTATATTTGGTTGATAAGTGGGCGGTATGGTCCACTTCCTCGCTTGTGCTCCATAGTAATAATCTTTCCATTGGCTTTGTGTATAGATTTTTCTTGACTTGTAACATTCTCTTGTCTTGGGTGCTAATTGGTGGAGGCCATAATCACATAATGGGTTTATCTGATATGATTATGATAAAAGATAATCATAAACGCCATCAAATCTATTGATTGGTATCTAGAGCAACGAAACCTTCAGATGGAGGTTGAGGTAGTTTTTTCACATTTTAAATTCTTCAAGCAGATTTTAAAGAATCAGAAATAGTTTGATAGTGGGGTGGAATTTAATCTGCAAAACTTTGTGTGTGTGTGTGTGTGTGTGTTCCTTGCTGATCTTGATTTTTTTCCCAAAGGTCGAGACTACGACTCTTGTGGAAGTATATAAAGCTAGATAATATGGTTATACCACTACCAAATGGGGATGTTGAGGTAGCACTTACTACCAGCTATGCTTTATTTTCCTACTCAATTCGTGGTATTTTAGTTTAATCTGAGGAATATCAATCATGTCTAATTTCCTGAGGACACAACTCTTGTGTCTATCTTTGTTCAACAGTCATGTAGAAATCTGTGCAAAACTTGCCATCATTCACGTGATAGATATACATGACTGTGAGGCTTTTGTGTACTTTTGTCGATAAATTAGCATCTGGTTATAATCTTTTTTGCTTTTTATGGTCACCATGAATGATCAAGTACGCTATATTTATATAACTAGACAATATAAATTCAGAGATGCTCACATATATAGTTGTCTCGCGAACGGAATTTCAGGAACTGCTATCTAGAAGTCTTATATCTGTGTGAAACAAAACTCCTTTTCATGTCCTGCAACCAAAATACAGTTTATCATGATGTTTTCTATGGAAATGCTGAAGTGCTTGACATATCCCTCAAAGTTGAGAGTTTTTCTTATGGTTTCCTTGTGGGAAATGTATTTGATTATCTGTGATTCCCACCAACACCTTTTCTAGCTGAATGAAGTCAGGTGCAAAGAAGTCAGGGGATTTTTTAGAGAATTTTGCCTTCAATGATTTGCCAATCTCTGTTCAGCTGGGTCTCTTTTCTCGACAGGACATGTCTTGCGTTGACACTTTGATTAGAGTATTATGCAGACAGGTGAGTTTAGAATGCTGTAAAACGCTGATATTGTTAGATTTGATTAGTTAATTAAACCCAAATTGAATGGTTTTATTCAGATTTAACTTCGTTTTAAGGATTCCAAGATTTTGAGTGTGATCGAAGATGTCAACTTCCAGATAGCAGCCTGTCTTAATCAACGCCGTGTCCGTGTATCTATGTAATCCCATTTACCGCAACTTCATCGCGGGACCTAGGCTGAAATCTGAGCCATTTTTACGAGTTCCCTTCTTTTTCTTCTTTTACTGTTCTTTTTCATCTAGTGGGTGTCATTTTCACAGGTCAACAACAAGAACACCATCAAACCAAACCTAATTTGCATTGCAGCTCCCAATCTCTTACACATTCATCCCGAAGACGTAAATTATTCATACAAATAACATCCATGCCGCCGAATACTTGATCAAGTTGATTTGGTACAAGTCCTTTTTATTTTTAATCTGGTAAGGTCGTAAAGTTACAAAACAATATTCTTGATCTCCCATCGACACCCCCAGCAGGAAAATTCATCATAAATTTAAAATCCGAAAATAAGACTAATACTAAATATATCCCAAAGACCCACTATGAATTGTTTCGTCATATGCAAGATTCATAATGTTTCGTCAATAAAAGAAAAAAAAAAGTAAAGAAAATACAACTGCCATTACTATGAATTGTCATGATGAACCAAAGTTTTCATATAGCAAAACATTGCTTCTTAGGAGTTATAAGATTTTGCTGAGATTTGAAACGGTGCACTTAGTGAGCCCTGCTACTACGCGGGTTACACAGCCATAACATTTTCTTCGTCATCTTTCCGTTTCTTCTTCTTCTTCCATTAGGGTCGGCGTGTCCCTTCATTAGCTAGAAAGGCGGAACACGGCCACTCATTCTCGGACACAGTAGGGCATGGATTTTGAAGGAGACCATAATACCCCTGCAAACCATAGCTGTTGGAATTATCTCAAGTACTTCTCTGATTTGAAATATTCTATCCTTAAACATTTTAACTTTTATCCAAGGTGAAATTATAACCTAAACTGTAACTGCAAAAGCTGATGCGATGAAACCTTAACTTTTAGAAAATGTATCGTGTGAGTTGAGTAAATAAAATTTTGTTTATTCTAGATTTTTATAAGAGATACATGTCATGATTCGAATTCAAGATCTGTTATATAAATCACAAGTTTTCTATTATCACGTCACACTTCTCCCACCTCTTAAAAACAAAAGTTGTCATAATGCTAAACACAAACTTGAGTTTTTGTTATTGCCTCTCAAAATATTTGTTAAACTATTTTGTTTTTACTAAAATGAAATTACATTGATTTGTTTTAGATAATTTTAATATATTGATATAAAATAATAAGAAAATATTTGGATATACTCTAAATTAAAAATCATATTTACAAAAAATATATTTTAACGCATTAACAGACATCTACAATTGTTTTTTTTGTTTCTAACTAATTTAACGCAGCGTTATGCGCAGGGGTGGCTGGCAGGGCCACGGCTCCTCCAAAAACTTTCCCCCCTGCCACGGTGCCATCCCCTTGATAATTATAAAATTTAACCCTGGACCAAATAAAATTTAACTTTTGATCTCCTCTGATTTTTTTTCTCTAATTATAAAATGTACCGGCTCCGCCCATGATGTGTAAAATGTGAACTTTATATCCGATTAATAGAATAAGATTCACGCCATTAAAAAACTTGTGTGGGACCAAACGAGATGCATCGGCATGGCACACCTAGTAAATAAATAAATTATAAAATACGACATTAAAACAGTGATTTATAGTGAAAGAAGGCAGAATCGTGCCCCACATGCACCTATTTTATATTTATGCCTAACATCTTTGAAATCTGGTGAGAAAATGGCTTCAGCGTGCGTTTTTCCTTCCACCAAAGCTCGCTTGCAGTCAGCATTGAAAACGACTCCTTCTTGGATAATAATTCAACTAATTATATCTAACAAAAAGAGATTTGTCCTAACCTTTTTTATTTATATTATTTTTTCCCGACCTCTGGTTTTGATCAATCCTCCTTCACTCTCTTATCCTCGTACTCCTCTCCAATGAAGCTCGTCATAATTTTTTCGTTGAATAGTCCATGGCTTCATCTCAGGTGGTAGGGTAGGGTAGACAATGGAAATGTCAATTATAATAGCATAAAATATTTTTCAGCTACTCTTTTATTTCTAAAGTTAACAGCTAAATAAATTTCCAGAGGGGGCTCGAATTGACGGCTAGCAGAGGGTTAAATAGCAGAGAGTTATTTTTCAACTACTCTTTAATATTTAGTTTATTAGAAATTGCACTTAATAATTTTAAGCTATGTATGTTTTGGTTGCAAAATCAAATTGTTTGTTTCACTAAACTTGTTGCTTTACTTGTATTCTGATTGCTCGCTGAAACGAAAAAGAAAATGGGTTCTGTTCAAGTCTCTGCCGGGCAATTAATAGCCATTACAGCCCAATAGCAAATCACTGGCTCACATTTATGCGGGTTGTGCTGGCCAGCAAATTTTATTTGTGAATCATCAAAACTGGATCTGCACCCTGACAAGAAAGACCGGAAATTTCAATTAATCATTATATCTAAAAAATGAAGTTGTCATTTAATATTATATAATATAATTTATATTATTTTTTAATATATTTTTTCAAGTAAAAATTTTTTAGGTTTAAAACTTGCATGGATCTACATTAACTTATGCTTTATTTTTTATCAAATAAAATATGAATGGTGAGATTCAAATTCGTGACTGCTGTATCAACAAATTAGTTATAAGCAGGGCACCGTAAAAGTAATACCTATCTCCTAGCTGAAGTGGTAAGAATATGTTAGTCGTTTTTTTTTCACAAAACTTTTTAAATATAAAGAATGATGGTAATTAATATAAATAATAGTACAATATAGATTAAGGAAATTTAAGGTTAATCTAATATGAATGCTCAATTTGGCTATTAAATCATCATAACCCGTGAATTGACAATGAGATATACATGTAAGAATTTGTTCAGTATTGAAATAATGAATGGTTTTCAAAATATTTTTTATTTTAAAATATATTAAAATAACATTACTTTATTTTATATTTAACAATATTATACTAAAAAAATCTAAAAATATAATTTAAAATAAAACATAAAAGAGTATTTTATTTCAAAAACACGCAAAAATAAACTCTCTCTCGATATCATCATCGTGACCACTTGACTATGCATAAAAATGTCCCCATCAGAATGGCCAGCGCCTCCTCATCAAAGGCATTAGGGAGTCAGCATCAACTGTCAAACATGCAGATATGATCTTGTTGCTGTCCCAGATCGATTAAATAATTTTATCTGCACCTCCTGAACCTATAAGAACAGGGTATCATTGCTGGGGATAAAAACAAGCGACTCCAATTTAATTTCTCCACCAGCTTCCATATTTTAGCATAGTTATGATGCTGTGTATCTTCTCCGGTCAGAATTGATCGCTTGGAGGATATAGCTATGGCTGTGATTGTTGTATTGAATATGAAAACTGAGAATGATTACTTCAAAAATGGTTTCTTCTGTTAAATTGTTTTCCTCTCGAAACTTTAATTATTCTACCATCCACTAGATCAACACTAATCTTTAAGACTAAATTAAGTGTTAAAATTAATATTTTAAATGGTTGTTAAAATTAAAATCTAAAGTGGATGAAGAAAGGTAAACGAGAGATCACGATAACCTGAAGGGTTTCAGAGAATGAAAAGATTTGACAGCAATTATTAATTAAGCGATCGTGCCACTAACTTTTGAAGACCAGTTAAAAGGAGGGCTTGAACTTTCATAAAGAAAGCAAGGGCACCGACCATATCCCATCTAGCAAACACATCTCTATTTCCATGCAGCGTAGCATCCCTTGTCAGTTCCTTGCTAGTTCCATTAACATGATCGAGTTTACGGTCGTCAGTTGCCGAAATGGTCTGCAATAAAAAAAGAGATAAAATAACTTTGTTTTTATTTTTATTTAAATTCTGGTTTATTATAGATTTTTTCGATCAAATATCAGCTGAAATGTTCGGTTTTGTTTTGTCGTTTTGTTTTAGTTAAATAGTATTTTTTAAAATAATAAATAATTTTATAATATCAATCATATTTTTTAATTCGACCATTAGATTGAGATGAAAATTTACGAGAAGTTTCTTGATATATTTGTATATATTATGTTAAAATTTTAGAGCAATCAGATAATATAATGACCTTATATGCTCATAATTTTGTTCAGAAAAATTATTTTATTGTATCTTTTTATATTAAATTACACAACTCTAAATAATTTTATTTTTGGATATGAATTAAAAAAATAAATTAATATATTTAATTATATATATATAAACAGTACAACCTCAAACAAAGCGTCAAAATACTCTAAAATCAAAATATTTTATTGCAATTGAAAAAATAAAGCATCAATCAAAAACATATTGATAATCTTGGATTGAGATATCCACCGACTATTTGTGAAAAGATTGAGAACGTACGTTATTAGTAAGAAAAAAAAATGAGATCATTTTTAACATACATCACAAAATACTATTAATTAAAATATTTGTTTGCTTTTTTATTAATGAATCTGTCCCTTTTTTTTATCATTCAACATCTTGTTTAGTATAATTTGTACTCTATAGTTATTTAAAATTAGTTTTTATCATTTAACATCACTTCATAATTTGTTAAAGTATTTTAATTTTATAACTCGGGTGCTTAGAGGGTTAATTCAAACTTTTATATATATATATATATATTTTTTAGCTGATACGAGCTGATTTGCCCGCTCCGCTGTGCTTTTTTATCTATGTAGAAAATTGATTGATTTTATAAATGTTGTATTTTATGATTTTAATATTTAATTAGTATAATTGTAATTGATAAAGTCTGTTAAAAATAGTTTTTATCAACCAAAATGTGATTGAATATTGCTATTGGCAAAAAACTTTTGATAAAATTTGTTAGAAAATTTGCTAAGAAGGTTAAATGATTTATTAGAAATTTGTTGTTATGGATACTTTGGTAAAAAAAAAAAAACAAAAAAAAAAAACTCGGTAAAAAAAGAACAATTGACTTGGACACTAAAAAATAAAAAATACATGTGGAAAAAAGGTCAGAGTTTCTGAAAAGGAAAAAAAAAGAGTCTAAAATATAAATTTAACTTCAAAGACAAAGTTTTTTTTTATAAGATTCATTCATTATATTATTGTGTTAAATATATTTAAGAAAACTTATATTAATTTTTTTCTTCAAGAAATTGGAGGTCATTTATTTTCTCTGTCTATATATTTGTAGGCGAGACTATTAAATAAATATTAAACACATATACTTAGTCTCACATACTATATAGTGTGATTGAAGTGGGAAGTGATTTTTATATTTTTTAATTGTAGAAAACCTAAGTAAATTTGTAAAAAAAAAAAAAGATTAGTTGCCTTTTTTCCCTAATAATATTAGATCTTACACATTATAAACAAAAATACTGAAATTTATTTTCAAAAAATAAATATAATTTTTTTGCGTGCCATAATTACTTATTTGTTGTTAAAAAAAAACAGTGTAGTTGAAACGGAAAGTGTCTTATATATTTTTTAATTGTAGATATGTAGGCAAATTTGTTTACCTCTTGTTTTATTGAGTTGCATTTTTTTTCGGGTAATATTAGATGTTAAATATTAAAAATTAAACTTTTTGTTTTTTTTTAAGAAATAAACTTTAACAAAAGAGCACAAAATTAAAATTCAAAGCCAAATATTTTTTTTATAAGATTTATTCATCATATTATTATATTAAATTTATTTAAGAATGCTGATATTAATTTTGTTAATAAAAAAAATCTGAGGTCATTTTTTTTATCTCTTTATATACTTTTAGACGATAATATGAAATAAATACTAAAACATATAATAATGACCTGTTTGCCGTTTAAAAGGAACAGTGTAATCGAGACAAAAGTGACTTGTATTGTTTTTTAATTGTAGATAACCTAGGTAAATTTATTTATTTGTTGTTCTTGAGTTGTTTTTTATCTGCAGTAATATTAGATATAAAATGACCATTGTTATTATTGCAAAAATAATTAAAATTATGAAATAAGCCCGAAAAAAAAACAGTCATAAACATTAACAAAAGAGTAAGCAAGAAAAAGAATATATTATTATTATTATTAGTATTATTATTATTATTATTATTACTATTATTATCATTATTATTATTATTATTATTATCATTCTTATTATTATTATCATTATTATTATTATTATTATTATTATTATTATTATTATTATTATTATTATTATGTTAATAATGGAAAATAAAACACATATTATTATTATAATAATAATAATAATGATAATTATTATTTTGATTAGTATTATTATTATTATTATTATTATTATTATTATTAGTATTATCATTATTAGTATTATTATCATTATAACCTAGGTAAATTTGTTTATTTGGTGTCTTTGAGTTGTCTTTTATCTCCAGTAATATTAGATATAAAATGACTATTGCTATTATTGCAAAAACGATGAAAATTATAAAATTATTATCTCCAGTAATATTAGATATAAAATGACTATTGCTATTATTGCAAAAACGATGAAAATTATAAAATTATTATTATTATTATGTTAATAATGGAAAATAAAACACATATTATAATTATTATTATTATTATTATTTTGATTATTATAATTATTATTATTATTAGTATTATTATTATTAGTATTGTTATCATTATAACCTAGGTAAATTTGTTTATTTGGTGTCTTTGAGTTGTCTTTTATCTCCAGTAATATTAGATATAAAATGACTATTGCTATTATTGCAAAAACGATGAAAATTATAAAATGATCCCGAAAAAAAAAACACTCATAAACATTAACAAAAGAGTAAGAAAGAAAAAGAATATATTATTATTATTATTATTATTATTATTATTATTATTATTATTATTATTATTATGTTAATGTTAATAATGGAAAATAAAACACATATTATTACTATTATTATTATTATTATTATTATCATTATTATTATTATTATTATTATTAGTATTATTATTATTATTATTATTATTATTATTATTATTATGTTAATAATGGAAAATAAAACACATATTATTATTATTATTATTATTATTATTATTATTAGTATTATTATTAGTTTTATTATTATTATTATTATTATTATGTTAATAATGGAAAATAAAACACATATTATTATTATTAGTATTATTATTAGTATTATTATTATTATTATTATTATTATTATTATTATTATTATTATTATTACTACTACTATTAGTAATATTATTATTATTATTCTCATTATTATTATTATTATTATTATGTTAATAATGGAAAATAAAACACAAAAATCAATTTATCAAGGGCTGAAAATAAAAAATCAAAACTATAAGGGCCAAAATGAAAATTCAATATATTATCAATTTCAATCAAAGGATCCAATTGAAGAAATCGAAACTTATGTACTGTATTTATTGCATAATTTAAACCGAATCCGAAAATTAAAAGAAGGAGGACCGAACTGAAACACTGACATCCAATCAATTGCAATCGGAGGACCCAATCGAACAAAATCAAAACTTATGCAACCAAAATCAGGACAAAAACAAAAATCAAAAGTCAAGGGACTGAAGTAAAACGGTTAACAAATTGGGGGACTCCCCTGCACTTTTACGTGCAGGGGAGAGAGAGAAAGTGGCCGGCGGCTTTAACCGGTCACGGGCGCGTCCACCGTAATTTTTGGGGTCAACGCGCCACCGCGGGAGGAAGAAGACGCTGAGGCGAACCGCTCTGTCCGTCGGAATCTCGCCTGAGTCCACCGCATTACTACGCACGTGCCACCTGAACAGGGCGTGGGGCGTGAAACAGGTAGGCGCGTGCGTCACACGCACTGACAACACCCGGGCAAAAAAAAAAAAAGTTGGTCAATTACCGGAAAGCCCCTGGACCGAAAGAGAGGTTTTTGTCTTACTCGGGCCCATAACCGTAATTAGCCATTTTTAAATATATTAAAAAAAACAAAACTGCGGCGGACTGGACCGGTCCGGTTCGCACGCGTGCAATGACATGCATGCCCCTGATCCTCAGCGTGTTTTACACTCAGCCCGGCGCTATTTTGTCTTATTACCGGGGCTAAAAGCGTCTTTGCACTATTCATAAGAGGAGAAAAAAAAAGACAGACGAACAGCCGCGACGCACGACCAAAAAATGGCCAATGAACAGTGCCAATGAGTCTGGTGCTACAGTAGGAAGGACGAGCTGTTTTAGCTCTTTAGGTAATTTTTCAAAATAGACCATGACAAGACAATGCGCATCACTTCATTAAGGTAATCCACCCGACAATATTTGTTTTGTTGACGAAAACAATTGCAATGCATGACGTATTTCCTAGGAAAGAATCTTTGAAACGAGGGAACATTTTGCAAGATATGGGATTCAATACCATATAAGGACACTTGGCTCGAAAACATTGGTTGCGCTATTGAAAACATTGCAGCCATTTAAACTTAAATTATTATTTTTTCCATGATATATTTTCGTAAGAAAAATAAAACCATTGATGAAGACCTGCAATAGAGAGCCAGTTAGCTTTTTGGCTTATAAGGCTAATCATGTTCTTTATTAATCCTGAAATTCGATGTGGGTCATGTCATGTACATATGTCTTAAGCGGGCATTTTTCAAGCATTATCCGAGATGACCATTAATAAGGCTATCAGCAAAATTTAGAGAGAGAAAACAGGGCTTGCAGTAAATCTAGGCTAAGAGCAGCCAGTAAACGGCAGGCCTTTCAAAATCTTAGTGCAGAGGTGGGCCCCTCGTACCCCGAATTTGACGAGCATTTTTTTTTATTAAAAAGCAAAGTGGCCGTGGATTCTAATAAAATAAAATGAAAATCCAAAAGTAATCCAACAAAACATAGCATAAGCCTCACATGGAGATGAGTCATGGATGATGATGATGATGGAGAATTCTCTATAGGGGGCGGCTTGTTTTCTACCTGATCATCCCATCAACGGCTGTTCTTGCGTGGAGATGATTCAGCTTCTTCCTGCGCCATTGGATTGCATCAACAGGGGGGGGGGGGTCACGCGCCTAGGAGCCGAAGAAAAAGCATGAAATAATTTTCTTCATGGATCAAAGACGACTTCAACAAACAGCATGATAAAGCACATGAGAAGGAAAAAAATGTGGGAAAAAGCCTTCCCCTTCGGCAGCAGCACACGCATCTTTGGAGACGTTTTCTCGCCTAACCAGCCCCCTAAAGAACCATACAGATAATTTTGTTTCTACATCGATTTTAAAATATATATATATATATTATTTCAATATAAACAATAAATAAAATGAATTTTATGTTCTTTTCTAAATTTGGTGTTATATTTTAACGAATTTCGGAAGAATTTCTAAGGGGAGGAAAGTGTTAATTGAATTCAAATTATAAGAGAAGAAAAGGATAATAGAAGAATAACAAACGCGTGGATTGTTATTCAAGCCTGCCAAACTACCATACCTGTAAATGCTGTATGTTGCCATCTCATAATTCCATTTTCTTTCTTTAAAGTCAGAATTCAGGCATTAAATCAACGTGTTAAGTTGGTGGCAGATGGAGATCTAAGATCCGTTGTATACCAAATTGATAATTGAGGGCTCAATATGTTTTTATCAGGGTATTTTTTTTTATTAAAAAAGCCAAAAATTCAATATTCTCATGCTTTGTTAAATGCAGAGCTAAATACGTACAAGTTTATTTTTTTCCAATCAAATGCTGAGTCAGGACATGTACAAGTCTAGCAATTTATTTGACCTGCCACTTTCAATCAGATTGTTAATACCGTTCTGTTTTGGCTAGAATATTTCGTGTCATTAAAAAAACCGAGATAAAACGATGTTATTTTTATCTTGGTTTTAATTCCGGCCTTTTCTGGAAATACCGGCCGGAACGTCTCAGTACCGTTCCGGCCTTAAAATCCTCCTTATTTTGATTAACTTGTGATTGTGTTTCTAATTTTGAGATTATGTTTGTTTGACTTTATGTTTATATTGTATAATTTAAAGTTAATTTATCTTGAATTTTAATTATGCTTGTTAGATTTAACTTATAACCGAAACGTTCCGTACCAATAGAAAAACCATAACAGCGACCGGAACGATATTGACAACCTTACTTTCAAGCTCAATTAAATATTAATCTTGTTTTTTTAGCTTTGAGTGAATTTAGGCTTCATAATTACTCTAATGATTACTCTAATAAGTAAAAAATATTCTATTCTAATCATATATATTTTACTTATATTCTATTCCCTTCTTTTTATATAAAAAAGGATTAACTATAAAACAAAACATGGAGAATCCCTTGTTAATTTTTATCTTGAATGTGATTGTATCTTTTTTTTAAAATTATTTGCTGATGAATCAGAAATTTATCAAACTCACTAATAAAAAAATTTTATTCAATAAAGTTTTTCTTTTTATAATTTAATTTTAACTTTATTCTCTTAAGCTGTCATGTGTAAAATGTAACAAGAAAAAAAGCTTTTATAGCTTGTGAAATGGCGGTGCGTTTTGATATTCTATATAAAATTATTTTTAAAAAAGTATTGAAATAAATTAAAAGCTGGACTTGGATAATTCAACTCGACCCGTATTAGAATCATTAAAATCAAACCCGGGTGTAAATTTGAGCCACTAGAGAGGACCACCGGCCACAAATCCTAGATGTTGTCAAAGAAGAGTGAAACACACGCGCATCGAGAAATGCGTGGAACGGTAATTAACTTGAGTGAAGAAAGAAATCGCCCTTTATTATTCTCTCTTTACTTAAGGAAAAACCGTAACAACCCTTCTACTCCCCTAAAGAAATCGCTTGACAGGAGGAATATGGGCAGGGATGTAAGAAGGGGTGCACGGGTGTTTTCTTTTTCTTGCAAGATGGATAAACACCCCCACTTCAACGCAAAGGATTGAAATTGTTTTTTTTTTTTTCGTTTTATAATTTTTAATCCTATCAATTATAAAAACCGACAACCTCAACCTAAATCATATTTAAGTGCAATCATTCAGGGCTTGTTTGGTATTGCAATTACTGTTATAATTAAGGTTAAAAAAAATAGTTTCATAAAAAACACTTTTAATTACAGTTCATAACTGAAATTAAAATGTTTGGTTAAAACTGTGTTTAGGTTTGAGGTTTAATGGAAAATAATTTTGTGTGTTTTGTTACCATACGTTTCATATTACTGCAAACTTGTAAAATTACTTTAAATTACATATATGTATATATATATATATATATATATATATATATATATATATATATATATATATATATATATATTATTTATTAAATATTGTGGATTTAATAATCAAAATAACATAATGTATTATTAATTCAAGTAAATTAGACACTTGTTTTTATTCTCCCATCAAACTACTTGCAATTCTTTGAATGATGTGATCATAAATTTTTAATCAGTTTTATCAAATATACGCTGTAGGTCGCATTCCCAAATCAATTGCCTTGATTCATAGGTCGCAAAACGTATACAACATTTTCTTTGTCTAAGCAGCCTTATTCATATACTCACCATCTTCCATTCTATACTTTAAATTATTTAACAACAATTAACAGTTTATAAAACAATAAAAATGGAATAAATATATAGCCTAACTAAACAAACTAACCTCCGAAAACCTTAATTGACAGATTTCACAACACAAATTAATTAATAAAAATATAAAACTTCAATTGTACATACATTTTAACACATGTGTTCACAATACCCTTTTCCATGTTCAATAACAGATGTATAATATGATTTCAACACAAGTTTTTATTATCATCAGCTTTAGTGAACTACATAAATTTGAGCTGAAATTTAACTCATAAATTTAACAGAAATAATAAATGAACAACAATTTCGTATGCAACTATTATAATTTGTAAAAAAATCAACAAAAAATAGCATAGGTGCAATTGAGTTGTTTTGCAGAAATCAACTCTTGTTTAACAGTTACGATTTACAAGATTTCCAACAAACTTCAAAGCATTACAATTAGTTTCATGCCAATTTCATTAACTACTTCAAAATACTTTCCCATCAGATATTGAACAAATTGAAGCAATTTTATCCCAAACAAACATAGTAGCAGAGGGTGAGCTAACTCGTTGGTCTGAGGGAGAGAGGGCTTGTCGATGTTGTTGAGGGTGAGAGAGACAGGTCTGTATGTGGAGCTGGAGGTGAGGAGAGACGAGGTGTGGTGGTCTAAGTTGAGTGAGGAGATACAGACTTAAGAGCATGTGGAGGGGGTCTGCTGTAGCTATAGGGGTGGGAGGTGTCGGTTGATGATCAATGTTTTGGGGGAGAGGGGTGTTGTAGGGTGGGAGTGACTATGGGTGTGGTCGGTGTTTGGGCTCTGTGGGGTGCTTGGAGGTTGTTATGTGATAAGAGATTGCGTGATATTGTTTGTTGTGTGGGTGTGTGATCGGAGGCTTTCTGCGGGGAGAGGGTGTTGTTGCGGTGTGGCGTGAAAAACATATGCTTTTCATAAACCAAGTTTGAAACTCAAATTTTGGTGGGTCCCACAATTGTGAAAACTGTGATTGGACCCTAACCAAATATTTGGTTTTGCGGTTAGCCTCAACCACAAAAGTTATTGCAGAGTCAAACATCTATTTAATAACGGTTTGAGAATATAATTACGATTGTTTTTGAAAGTATTTTTCGTTCAGAAATATATCAAAATGATATTTTTTTTAAAATTATTTTTGAAATCATCAACACATGAAAATGATTTAAAACAATATTTTTTAATTTAAAATAAAAAAAAATATTTTTTTCAAATTTATTTAAAAACATTTTTGAAACACAATAACAAACACCTCCGATAAGCCTCGTTTGTAGTTCTAGAGATATAGCATTTGACATTCATATAACCTCTGTTTTTGTCCAGACAAAAAACATCTGAGTTTTAGTGCTGTAAAAGCTAAAATAATATGTTTTATACTTATTTTTTTTTAAAATTTTACATATAAAAATCTATTTCATAATAGTTTTAATCAAATATATATTATGAATAATAATTGCACGAAACAAACCAAACCGACCTCACAAAGAATTTCTTCCGTCCTAATTATAATGACAAGCAAACAACCCTTTAAGCCAAACCGACGCTAACAAGACTAAAATTCCACAAAATAATTTCTCTCTCCCCGGCCCCCTGATTATTTTATTACCAGTGTTATAAGTGTCGTTGCTGACTGTGTGTGAGAGAGAGAGCTCTGCAATTTCTTAACTTCAATTGCATATAAAACTATTAACTCAAACTCGACAACCCAGCAAAATTAAAGAAAACAAAAGGAGGAGATTCCCTATTTATTTAATTAAATTTAAATAATCACAAAAGGATGCTGACCAACGAGCAGAGAAATCTTGAAGCGAGAGGAGATACAAATTGCAACCAAAATTATTATTATTATAAACCCTAATCCAAAATCCAAGTCCTTGTAGAGAGGGAAAGAATCATGAATGCTACAGGACAAGAGAGAGAGAGAGAGAGAGAGAGAGAGAGAGAGGGAGTAACTATTCAGAAATAGAGGGTGGGCTACTTGTTACTTTAAGTGCTTGAAAGAAAGAGAAAAAAGAAAACAAAAGAGAAGAGAAGAGAAGATACACATGGAGGCCCATTTTTATTGAAGACAGTGGAGAGAATAATAATAAGAAAAGAAAGTTGGAGAGAAAGTGGTGGTGTTATAAGAAGAAGTAATAGTGATAGCAGAAGAAGTGCAGAAGAAGAGAAGAGAATTAGTATTACTAATAATAATCGAGATGCGTGCACAAAATATTATTAAAAGCAATTCTGGCAATTCGTCGTCCTCCTTCTCCGTACTCCTCCTATTTCTACTTTTGGTCCTCATTTTGCCCAGTATCTAACTCTGTCTCTGTTTTCTTGGATTTTAATTCGTTTTCTTCATATGCTTGAATCGATCTGCGGATGCATTCTTGATGAATCAGGTACCAGTTAGTAAAATATTTGATGCGCTTCCTTTTGCTGCTGCTGTTTAAGGGAATCTTTTGTGTTGCACTATGATGATGTTAACTTTATTTGTGGTGTAAATACTAGTAAACAGTTGTCAGATTTGTGAGTGACTATTATTTTTCTTGCTGTTAGGATTCCTTAACCCTCCCTGGATATATTTTGTGATTCTTGGAGGATTTTGTTAATTTGTTTCCCCTTTCTCTTGTTTTCTTCTTAATTACATTTAAAAAGTCACGATATCATACAAATTAATCACTCCCACTTCTTCTTTTTTCGCTTCTTGTGGGGTTTCAACTTCAGTCAACTCAGTTCATTTCTTGATTCTCTCCAAATCCCCTCTAAACTCTCCTAAAGTCAAAGAAGAGTTTTTTTTTTATTTTTATATAGTGGGGGTCGTGATCTAAATTGGACTGGTTTTGCTTTCTATGGGAATACCTGATACTTCTCTATTCGATCTACTACACAAAGTCAGGTCTTGGATTTCTTGGGGAGCAAGTGATTTTTCACTATCTTGTTTGTCTGCAAACTTTGAGATGCCTAATAACGATACTTTCAACACGTGTGGGGAGTGTGATTCAAACAATAACCAGTTTTTTAACGGATACCATTGCCAAAGTTGTGGTAAGTGGTTTTGTTTCAATTGTATGAGAGGATACCAATCTAATGTTGTGAAAAGCAATGGTGATTTTGGGGAGGCTATCAAATACTGTAAGTATTGTAATGGGGTTACTGTGAAACGTGATGGTGGAAGGGAGAATAATGAGAAAGTACATCCTACCGACTCTCCAAGAGGGAGCCCTGAGCCACCTTCACCTTCTTTTAGTGCTGCATCGATCCAGAGTGATCATCTTGCCCACTATCTTGAATCCAGGGATTGTGGGTTTTCTCCGAATACAATAACCTCCAGGAGTGTGACTTCTTTTAGTGGTCACCCGTCTCCTGTCTATGTTCGTCGTTCACCAAGCAGGTTAATAATTCTCAAGCACCCAGTTTTTTTATTAGAATTTGCATGGTCTACTTGTTTTTTTTAGTATGGTGTCAATTTTCCCTTATCTGTATTTTTTTTCCTCCGTAGCTGATGGGTCTTTATCTGTTTGTATTCAATAATGCAGGAGTGATGAAGAAGAAGCAGGGGATTCTGGGAAGCTCTTATGCAGCCCATTGAGTGAGTACTCTCATGATATTTCAGATATAGATTCAAGTAGTGTTAGTGCTAGGCTTGAGTTTTACAATTGTAATTCAGTGGGATCGAGTCCTTTAGACAGCCCTTCTAGGATTGATTTTAGTTCCTATAGAGTTGGGCATGCTGTACAGAGGGGGCGAGAAGGGAGCTCATTGTCTCAAAGTGATGGTACCTTTGATAAAGAAAACTTGGCAATTTTAAGAAGGCCTGATAAAAGGACCGAGGATCCAGAGAATGCTGATGATTACCCTGATGATGTGTCAGTGTCGAGGGATCAATATGACAAGTCTCAAAAGCCACTGGATTTTGAAAGCAATGGTCTAATCTGGTTTCCTCCACCCCCTGAGGATGAAAATGATGAGACAGAGAGTGGTTTCTTCACATATGATGACGAAGATGATGATATTGGGGACTCTTCTGCAATTTTCTTACCCAGCAGTAGCCTTTCTAGTATGTTTCCATCAAAGGAGAAACAGAATGAGATTAACAAGGACCCTCTCAAAGCTGTGATACAGGGGCATTTTAGGGCTCTTGTAGCACAGCTTTTACAGAGTGAAGGTATCAAAGCCAGCAAGGAGGTAACCAATGAAGAATGGCTTGACATAGTCACAACAATTGCATGGCATGCTGCGACTTTTGTGAAACCAGATACCAGCAGAGGAGGCAGTATGGATCCGGTTGATTATGTAAAGGTTAAATGTATAGCATCAGGAAATCCAAGAGATAGGTATGCTTTTCTTTAGGTTCTGCAGGTGCTTTATCTCCAAAATCTCCATGCAAACCATGCCATTTTTTTAAGCTGTATCTGTCTTTTGTGCTTGCAGCATCCTTGTAAAGGGGGTAGTTTGTACAAAAAATATAAAGCACAAGCGAATGACCACGCAATACAAAAATCCCAGATTACTTCTTATAGGAGGAGCGCTTGAATATCAAAGTGTTGTGAATCAGTTGGCATCTTTTAATACATTAGTGCAAAAGGTACATATGTTCTGTGTAAATTTCTTTAGCTGTAAGCAGATTTCAAGATTTATTGGTTTGAGGATTTAAAAATAAATCTCTGATGCAGGAAAATGATCATCTCAAGCTGATCATGTCGAAAATAGAGGCTCTTCGCCCAAATGTTCTGCTGGTTGAGAAAAGCGTGTCTCCATATGCCCAAGAATATCTACTTGGAAAGGAAATTTCTTTGGTGCTGAATGTGAAAAGGCCTTTACTGGAATGTATAGCTCGGTGCACTGGTGCTTATATTAGTCCATCGTTTGAGAATATTTCTACAACACGACTGGGACACTGTGAACTTTTCAGGGTAGAGAGAGTGTCTGAAGAACATGAGACTAGCAATCAGTTCAACAAAAAGCCATCTAAAACATTGATGTTTTTTGAAGGGTGTCCAAGGCGTTTAGGTTGCACGGTATGTAATTAAACTCTAAATTATTATTAGTTTTCGTTGAATTAGGATATGGCTAGATGAGGTTGTAAAGTACACAGAGATGCACCTTGTCCACTTACATTGTCATAACTGGTCAGTGCCAGAATTTTACCCCTTTTCTAACTCTGGAAATGATGGTTTCTTTGGCTTGTGTTTGCTTGCACTCTAAACTGGTGTAGCAATGAATTCAGTTGCATAAAGAATTTGACCTGTTTTAGGTTTAAGATTTCCTTATATATACTCTTGTGGAAGAATCTGATATTTAGTTAACCTGAGCAAGTGCATGAGTTTCCTAGATAGGAACTTGTTTCTCTGAACTTTTGTCCATTTAGGTCCAAGTCATATTACTGTGGTTTTGTGGACCATGGTACTGAGAATTAAGATGTCGGATACATATCTGGGCAGTCCTATGCTGCAGGGCTAAAGGATAAAGGCTTCACTTCCCGGGCATTTTGTTGTCAACTTTGTGTAGACTGTTGATGCATTGAATAAGTGATAAAAGGAAGCATGCTGCTTTTGTAATGTTGGTTAATGATTTGGTTAATTTTGAACGGTTTAGTCATGCATTGACTAATCCTACTTCACATGAGAGTTGCATCATACATCTGATGCAATTTGCTACAAATTTAAGCTTGGAGCTTCATATTAATCTAATTCTTCAAACACCCCGAGGTTACTTTGATGTTCATTTTGATGTAGACAAGTTACATGCCACCATTTTGTCTCACTGTCATTCTCTTGTATTTGCTGCATGACCCTACATTGTCATCTTAAGATTTGCGAAGAGAAAAGTTCCAGAATTTGGTTTTGGTTTCTTATTAGGTTTGTGTGGTCCATATTTTAGGTCCTGCTGAGGGGTACATGTCGTGAAGAGCTAAAGAAGGTTAAGCATGTTATTCAATATGCTGTTTTTGCAGCCTATCACTTGTCCCTTGAGACTTCTTTCCTTGCTGATGAGGGTGCAAGTCTTCCTAAGCAGACAGGTAGACACTCAATTGCTATTCCTGAGAGGACAGCAGCAGATGAATCCATTTCAGTTATATCTCCAATAACTTGCCATGCTGAAGTTGCTTCGTCTGCTCAAGATAATGATGGATCACTGGGTGTTAAACCAGAGCATGAAGGATTAGAATCTTTGAGTGGGGACCATGATGCTGGTGGCATTCCTCTCTTATCTCTTTGTTCTGCCACTTGTAGGTCTGGAAATGAACTCTCTATAGCATACCATGGCGATGTAGTGTCTAATGTGGGGCGACTGGATTTGTTTTCCACAAGTAAATGTGAGGGTCTAAAGATGTCTGTTGTGCCTCCTGGTATTGAAAATCTTTCACTAACAGGACTACAAGATATGATGGCTCAAGAGGGGGGGCAACTTATGGAGACTCGTGAATCAGTACAACCTGAGAAGATTGATGAAGATGAAGTTTCCAGTGAATACTTCTCTGCCACTGACACATACCAGAGCATATTAGTATCATTTTCGAGCCGGTGTGTGCTGAAAGGAACTGTATGTGAACGCTCACGGCTTCTGCGGATAAAATTTTATGGATCTTTTGATAAGCCACTGGGAAGATATCTTCGTGATGATCTGTTTGACCAGGTGACTTGTCACAGGTTTTATTTTCCTTTCTTGTATGATGATGCCTGTTACATATCTGAAGCTTATATATATAATGGGTTTGTTGTCTCCAGAAATCATGCTGTAAGTCATGTAAGGAGCTAGCTGAAGCACATGTTCTGTGTTTCACTCATCAGCAGGGCAATCTTACAATCAATGTTAGATCTGTTTCCTCTGTAAAACTACCCGGAGAACGTGATGGTAAGATATGGATGTGGCACCGGTGCCTAAGGTGTGCTCACATAAATGGAGTCCCCCCAGCAACTCGTAGAGTTGTTATGTCAGCTGCTGCCTGGGGACTTTCTTTTGGAAAGTTTTTGGAACTGAGCTTCTCAAACCACGCAACTGCCAATCGTGTTGCACCCTGTGGTCATTCACTGCAGAGAGACTGTCTTAGATTCTATGGGTAATTTTTTGTAGTCATGGAATTATCGTTATTATTATTATTATTATTATTGGTAATCTTGGAAAATTTCTGTGTTGTTGGTAATCTTGGAAAAGTCTCCTCTCACAGGTTTGGGAGCATGGTTGTGTTCTTCCGGTACTCCCCTATTGATATTTTGAATGTCTATTTGCCACCGTCAGTGCTTGAATTCAACAGCTCCATTCAGCACAAGTGGATAAGGAAAGAGGCATCTGAGGTGTTTTTAAGAATCCAGGCTGGCTTACTTTATATTGTTTTATCCATTCAGCACAACTGATATTTTGAACCTTTTTGCTATTTTACGCAGCTCTTGGGCAAAATGGAAACCTTCTATGGTGAGATATCTGGTGTGCTTGACAGCATGGAACAGAGAAGTATATATGTTGGAGGTGAATTGTCAGATAACAATGAGTTACAGAGTCACATCAGGGAGCTGAAAGATGAACTCTTAAAGGAAAAGGATGATTACAATGTAAGTACATGCTTAGTCTTAAATCTTTCTCTTGGAAAGTTACTGATAGTTCTTTAGATCTTTGGAGCATTATTATCAGATGACTATCGTGTAATGTTGTTGTCACTTTGATTATCCTTGTGCATATTGTTTTCAAATTTCAAGTGATGAATCTTCTAATCAGTCCCCTTGCAAACAGGTCATGCTACAACTCGCTGTTATGGAGAGTTTAGATCAGACTGCCATTGACATTTTAGAACTCAATCGCTTAAGACGTGCTCTTCTAATTGGTTCTCATGTTTGGGATCGGAGGCTGTTTTCACTAGACTCTGTCCTTAAAACAAATTCTCTCGTTAAGGCTAAAGAAGGGGCTGTGTCATATATTGAGCTCAAAGATTTGAGAAATGATATATTTTGCAAGGATAGCAAGTCTGACCATGTTCATGAAGAAAATATCTCTGGGTATTCAAAATCAAAAGAGATTGTGGGGAATGATTTTCAGTCAGAGAAGAAAGAAACAAGTCCGTCCTTCAGAAATCTTTTCCCTGATCATTCATTGTTGCCATCACTTCATCATAACACAGATGATGAAGTACATGCAGATGGGGAAACTGTGAACAAGACATTCTTTAATGACATCCCTTCACATGCATCCAATCTCTCTGACAGAATTGATTCTGCATGGACAGGTACCAATCAACTTCCAATCAAAGTTCAACCTCTACATGCAATGCAGGGAGTGGCAGATGGATTCCAACCTGGGTCTGTCAGGCAGCCAAATTTGTTGGATAATCCTCCTTTAAGAAAGATGATGGCACCAGTGAGAGTTCATTCTTTTGATTCTGCATTGAGAGTCCAAGAAAGGATTCAGAAAGGGTTGCCTCCTTCATTGCATTTGTCAACTACCAGGTCATTCCATGCATCTGGAGAGTACAGGAGTATGGTGAGAGATCCTGTTTCAGAGATGAGGACTTATTCCCATACATTGCCACTGGAGGCACAGAAGTTGAATTTAACTCTCAATTCCACGCACTCATTTATCTCTTCTGCTGCTAATATGGCTGGAGGAGCTCGGTTACTGCTACCAATGAGGACCAAGAGTGATATAGTTATAGGCGTGTATGACAATGATCCTGCAAGTGTAGTTTCATATGCCCTCAGTTCCAAGGAATATGAGGATTGGGTTACTGATAGGTCAAATGATAATGGAGGAATCTGGAGTACATTTGAGCGCAGTAAAGAAGATTCTTCAGCTTCCTCTTTTACATCCTGGCAGTCTTTTGGTTCTGTGGACTTGGATTATATCAGTTATGGTGGTTATGGGTCTGAAGATCCTTCATCATCCTTGGGTAACTTGTTTATGGTTTCAAAAAAATCTCCACATCTGACAATTTCTTACGGGGATGATTCTTACTTTGCTGGAGGCAAAGTGAAGTTTTCTGTTACTTGTTATTTTGCGAAGCAGTTTGACTCTCTTAGGAAGAAATGTTGCCCCAGTGATGTAGATTTTGTTCGTTCACTGAGTCGCTGCCAGAAGTGGAGTGCTCAAGGAGGGAAAAGCAATGTATACTTTGCCAAGTCATTGGATGAGAGATTCATCATAAAACAAATAAAAAAGACTGAGCTGGAGTCCTTCGAGGAATTTGCACCAGGATATTTCAAGTATTTGACTGATTCTCTCAACTCAGGGAGCCCAACTTGCTTAGCAAAAATCCTTGGTATTTATCAGGTTAGACTTTTGTCCTTTGCTTTTATGAGTTTATAATACATGCATTGGTGGGCGATAATTGGTGTACGGGTGGAATACATGTGGTTTCTGGTGATTCTTATCTTATTGTTTTGGTGGCAGGTTACTATAAAGTACTTGCGAGGAGGCAAAGAAACAAAAATGGATTTAATGGTGATGGAAAACCTCTTTTTTAACAGAAACATTGCGAGAGTTTATGATCTTAAGGGCTCTTCTCGATCCCGCTATAATCCAGACACATCTGGGTCCAACAAGGTCTTACTCGATACAAATCTGGTGGAAACACTGCGTACAGAGCCCATATTTCTTGGAAGTAAGGCAAAGAGAAGCCTTGAGAGAGCTATATGGAATGATACGTCATTTTTAGCGGTAAGCTTTTTGTTTAGCATCTTACCACTGTAAACATGAAGGGTTTTGAGTTTTTGCATTCAGTCTTTTATTCTCATTTTTTGCTGTGTTTTGATTTTTTCAGTAATTTCAATAAGCTTGGAACATTCAGTTTCTGAAATTCAAATCTAAAAGCAGTAGCAGCCAGAAATATCTGGACTTTTTGCTTGCATGAACTGTCACCTTCCCCTCTCCGTTCATTAATTGGACATTCTTTATTTCTTTAGATAATTACATGATCTGTTTCAAGCAATCAAGGTTTTCAGTTAATATGTTAATAAAAAAAAGCATGATGGTTTTCTTTTGGTGATATCTAATATTAAGCACTTCCAACCTTGGTACTTCTCTGGTCAGAAATTTCCCATAAAATGTCCTGTCATAGATATTCTCAAAGGCAGCACTGTAAATTGTGAGATACTAGCAGGTGGGTTTCCAAAGTCTCGCTTATAATTGTTGACTAAACTGAAAGAAGTTATGATTGGCTTGAAAACAGAATGATGTTTGCCGTTATGAAGTCATGGCATGACTTGAAAAGTTGAAACCTGATAGTTATTTTCAATTTCGTTGTTGAATAGATACTTTCCTTCTTTTCCTCCTCTTTTGTTTTGAGAACTCTGCCAATCATTTTCTTTCTCTAATTTTTTATCTTGCTTGAGCTGGGAAATGATTAATTTTTTAGGCATTCTATCTTATAATTGTTTTCCCCATTTCGCTGTGCTTGTCCAGTCTGTTGATGTTATGGACTACTCATTGCTCGTTGGAGTGGATCATGAGCGGAAGGAGCTGGTTTTAGGTATCATTGATTTCATGAGACAATATACATGGGACAAGCATTTGGAGACGTGGGTCAAGACATCTGGAATCCTCGGCGGTCCAAAAAATGCTTCCCCAACAATTGTTTCTCCAAAACAATACAAGAAAAGATTCAGAAAAGCAATGACTTCATACTTTCTCACAGTTCCCGATCAATGGTCTTCATGAACTGAATCATCGCATTCTTTTCATTCATAATCATTTGTTGAATAACAAGGCAATAGGATTGTAGTTAGAGAGATGAGTGGGAAGGATGCAATCCAATCCCAGCAATGCTTTTTTTTTGGGGGTGGGGGGAGTGAAATCTTCCGTGTATGGGGAAAAGTATAGCCCGAACAAGAAAACTTGTATACGAGGGTATAGAAATTCCTTGTAGAGAGGTCTTTGTACATCTTTTTATACATGTGCAATTGTCACCTCGAAGAAAAAACCTCATTATACTTTGTACTATGATCCTTTTCCTTTGATGGCAATAATATCTGGTAAACTTGAACTTGAAGCTCTTAGCATATGGAATTTCCTGTCACGTGAGATAGCATCTCTTCGAGCTCGAACTTCTGAATATTTAGTTGAGTCATCTAGCATTTCAAATAATTGCATCTCCTAGTCTTCAATTTTTGTTAGCAAGTTGTAATTTCATCGGCCCAAGAAGTCAATGATGTGAATGTTCTGTAGAAATTTAGCAACCACCAAAGCAGGACCGAGCATTGCTCTGCGTATTAACGATTGATATTTCTGTGACCAAACATTTAATATTTCCATAAATTATAGTTATATTAAGAATATATAATATATAGGTTAGGTTATTTATTATACATTAAGAATAGAATTGTCTTTTTGTTTTAATCTATATATAATCTTTTTGTATTCGTGTTAAGTTAAACATGTATATGATATTATTATTATTAAACTCTATTTTTTCTTCTCAATTTCATCTTTATACATTTTGAAATGTTTAACAGATTTATCAATTATCACCCGCAATGTCAACTTATATAAAAAATTTATGTGATTTGTTTCTTCTTCTTTTAGTACACACACAACATGAACACGATTGTAATTTGCTCTCTTCCTGATAAACCATCAATCGCTTAGACCAAAAAGTTCCATCATAAATTGGAAGGACTAGAGATACTGATAACTTACTTTTTGTATACAAAAACTGATGCGAGCATATATACTACATAAACACTAAAACTGAAAAAGAAAATATTTTTCTCATGATATATATTTTTCGTTTTTTGTATTGTTCTATGCTCCCCTTGCTGAATGGTTTCTATCGCTAATAAAAGTGATCGATTGAAAAAATTATAATATGTAAGTTTTCTAATTTTAATTAAGAAAAATAAAATAAACTAGCTATATATATATATATATATCGTAGTCATTGCAGAATTTTTCGTAAAATAATTTACAGCCAAAGGTTACATCTCTCAGTACTCTAAGCACTTTCATGATCCTCAAAACCTCAAAGAACGGGGTACACATGTGGTCCGTGAGAATCTGCAAGGCTGAAGTAAAGGGAATGCGATTTGCAAGGTCATGTTCTCTCGATCACTTTCATATATATATATGAAAGTGAGTTTCATATATATATATTTCATTTGCTAGTAAGAAGCCACAGCTATTTGCATCTCTCCTTCACTGACTGGCAGGAAACTCACTCGCTTCTGCAAAACATTGAATATATATATAAACAAACGTGTCTGCACGAATATATTCACAAGTTCCAAGAGGACAAGTTAAAGATCTAAGTCCATAATATTATTATATTAGAGGCCTGTCGTTTTACTAGGTTAATTCTTCTCTCAAATACAGAAAAAAAAGGAAAGCAATATGCGGTCTGCGGTCAATATACTTTGAACAAGTTTCTTTAAGAAAGAAAAAAACAATAGCAACAACCGCTACCAATTTGTATTATACTACTAATATTGTATGCAAGAAACCAGTTGGAAACCCTTATTTTCTCCCATGAACATGCAAAGCAGGGAAGAAGTCTTTGACTTGGCAGGCAATTTCGCACATTAAAGTTGGTAAGCGAGTTGTAAAAATTGACTAAACATATTTGTTGAAATATTAGCACGAGCTATTTATTCTTTTAAAAGCTGTGACCCGAAGTTTTATGTTTTAATGTATGTTTTTTTAATCAAGAATATATTCAAATAATATTTTTAATTTTTTTTAAAGTTTTAATATCAATAATTGAAAGTACATCTAAGAATATTAATTAGTTTTAAAACTAAAATTAAAACATTTTAAAATTTCAGGGGTTTCAAGCTACCCAAACTCGAAACTCATGTGAGTGAAGAAACACATATTGTCTTTATTTATATATCTGCTCAACACATATTGTATTGGCGTATCTGAATTGTTATCAGAGGAGCAACAAGTTTCTTCTTCTTCTCAAATGGATAGGAGCAGCAGGTTTTAGTCGAGACCCAGAGAAAATAAGGCTGCCTCGATTATATTTTACAATAATATTTTCTAATTTTAACTCAAACCTCTCTGCACAAATTAAGAAGTCTATATCATGTACACTATTTGATTGTGTAATTACACATAAAAAAAGTAGTTTGGACCGAAAGTCAAATTTTGGTTAAAAATACATGAATAAAACCATCTCAAAACATGAAGTCACAATCTTAATTTCAATTTAATATTGATCAACTAGATCCTTCATTAAGTACTTGAAGGGTACCGCTAACCGACCTCAGTAATGCCGGCCCCTCGTCCACTTAGTTATGATTACTATATCAATACTAAGTCCGTAGCTCGAAAGAGTTCACACATTTGCAAGTAATCAAATCACATGACATGAACTCGAAAAAAAGAGTAAAAAATCCTCGGAAATATTTCATAATCTAGACCTCGAGTTCGTAAAAATATGTAAAAGAAATGAACGGGAAACACCATGCCACAGAATCAGGATTAATGTCGAGAGGAACATACCTCACGGGTCTTGATGATACCCTGGCTGCTGGCTTTCCCATGGCCACTCTTCCAATGAAGTACAGCTGGTTGCTGCAACAACGCACTCTCTTGATTTTGTGCAGTTTCACGAGAGCTATTATTGCTGCCACCAGCAGTGCTTGCCATGCAGAGATCCACAATCTTAGCAGCTGCCTCAGTCTCGTCTCTACTTTCTTGCATCAGCCTCTCAACTTCTGCCCTCGGTAATCTCATCTTCACCCTCATTGCACCACTCTTTGCCTCCTCCGCCGCAATGCTAGCAGGGCTGATTATCGAGAGATCAGATGTCGATCTCCTGGCGAGCATTAGGCTCTCGAGCCTGTCTTTAGCACTCATGTTAATCCCTGAACGGACCCTTCTTGGAACTTTCTGATCAGCTGGAGTACTCTCCGGTAGCTCTACCAGGAAGTAAAGCCTTTTTGGCACCAGGTCTTGGTGTGATTTCAATGGCTTCGCCCTCATCCCATAATGCTTAACGGCCTCCGATTCAAGCAAAACATGACCCGGATAGTCTTTAACTACCTCTCCGGCCTTCACTGGTGTCTTGAACTTGAATGTTTCGCCACTTATCTTCATGACTTTTGCATCCTTTTTCCATCCTAGACTGTTGCCCATGCTTAATTTCTCTCTCAAATTTGAACACGCGATGAGCAAATGAACTCCTTAATCAAGGGGATCGATTCACTTTAGTGTATAATTTATACCACCACGAATTATAAAGCTGACGAGGGGGCGCCTGCATGGCGGTGGGTGTAAGATAAGGACGCATGGATTTTTTATACTTGTTTAATATTGTAGTCAATGAAGAAGGCGAAATTTGACATTTAAATAGGCCAATGTTTGAAAATGGGAGAAAAGGACTTACGGTCTCGCTTTCAAATAACTAAACGGTTTTTTTCTTTTTTCTTTTATGAGTTTAGTTTTATTATCTTGGTGGTAATTAACCTCCAAAATACCCGTAATGGGCGGGGAAAAACAAGCATGCTTACATGATCAAATCCTTGTTTTGTTCCTTAAAATGAAAATCAATTAACGTTAATCACGGCGCGGTTTCAATTCTTTCCTTGAGTTTCAACACTATTCTGAATTTATCATGGTTGAATTTTTCTAATTTTCTGGATGAAAAGCAATTTTTTAGATATACCGTAACTTTCTTTCTTTCCTTTCTTCTATTTTTCCTGGTCTCCTTAGCTAATCAAAAAAAAAATGTTTACCAGATTAAATTAACACGTTTAGATGGTTATTAAGATAACTAAATCAGAAGCAACTTGCATGTGAATCGGGGGCTAAGTCCAAATTGACCGTCGGCTCATCAACTTGGACGGGGTTATGTCTTTCAACGTTATCTTCAACAAGGAACGAAACTGTCTTGAAATTTCTTTCTTCTTAATATGTCCTAATAAACTGTTAAATTTCAAGCTTAATAAGCCACAGGCCACAGCCACCATAACTTGTCTCAAATTAACGCGGAGAAAATATATCTGGCTTTAATTACAGCACCAACTCTTTTGCTTTAATTGTGTTTCAAGTTGCATCCGTACTCATTGCCATTCCATATCAAAGATGACAATATCTTTTCGATTGATGACACATTTTTTCAATTGGAAATTTTGATGTTGTATATATATATATATATATATATATATATTAATTCAAAAATAAATTAGTTCAAATCCAAAAATAAATTTATTTAGAATTATGCAATTTAATCTAAAAAAACACAATAAAATAATTTTTCTGAATAAAAGTTATGAACATGTATAATATTACAGAATGTTATTATCATTATCGCAAGGTCATTACATTCTTTGATTGCTCTGAAATTTTAACATAATATATATAAATATGTCAAAAGACTTATCATAAAACTTTATCTTAATCTAATGGTCGGATTAAGAGATATGATTGATATTGTAAAATTATTTATTATTTAAAAAACACTATTTGATCGAAACAGAAAGGGCAAAACCAAACCGGTACATTTCACCCGGTATTTGGCCAAAAAATCCGAGGTAAAAACGATATCGTTTTGTCTCCTTTTTCATTGGTACAAAACATTTCTGCCAAAACAAAATGAAATTGACAGCTATATTCTATATGGATGAAGTTTTTAGGCAGAATTCTTCCACACTAAATACTTTTTTTTTATTAACGAATGTGTGTGTTTAAGTCAGCTTGTGTGTATTTTAACTAATTTTAAGAGTCCTAAAGTTAATGATCATGTAAGCCTCTACTGACCATCATATTAATAATTACGAGACTCGACCTGATATCACAGGGAGAGAAAATCTTTTAATCTCAAGCTCTTACCATTACATCACCTAGTATATGGTAATTACTAAATACTTTAATAGCTGTGAGTGCCTTTTTTTCTCATTACAAGAGGTTTAAATGTGTCGTAAGCCACAAAATTTATGATAACCTTCTCTCATCCCCCAAATCATTCTCCCTTTCTAGAATTCTAGGATTCGAAAGGAATCTCAAATTTTAATCACTGAAAGTTTTCTGAAACTGTTTTTTTTTTATTATCCAAATATAGAGCATCTTGCCCAGAAACAAGAAAGAAAACAAACAGGGAAACATAAACATTAGCATCAGCACTGGTTAAATTTCTTCACCAGCGTTGGCCTTGCCAGCCAGCGGTGGTTATATATATAGAGATTACATTGGCAGCCTCTGCGGGCTGCCAATCAATATTTTCTTTGCACTGGCAGCCCGTAGGCTGCCAGTTAATTACCTTCACCAGCGCTGGTAACCCAACGCTAATTATGTGATAAAATAATCAAAACAGAAAAGCATAAAAAATGTATCTTTTCTTAATAATTCAACATAAAGTGGTTCTGATTTCACAAAAATTCAAAAAAATATATTTTTTCTTAATAATTCAACATAAAGTGGTTCTGATATCACTTGTTAGGACTAGATTTCATAACATATAGAAATATTTATGTCGAATTATCAAGAACGCGTAAACAATAAAACGAAAACGTACCTGAATCCATATCCGAAAGTTGCTCTCTATAGTCGTATGGATAACCTTTCAGATTAATACGTTCTCTTTTGATAGCCTTTTGATTCTCTTTACCTTAACCTTATTTATCTCTCTAATGAGGAAATGTCAGAATAAGAATGAAACCGAACGTATAATTTGAGACCATGACCATATATATAAGTAATCAGATACCTTTTGATATTCATGTTTTTTGGATTTCCCACCCTTTGATATTCCTATTTTAGTCCATCACTAAAATAGAAATAATCCTTTAATCTCTACACATTAAAGGTCTACACCTTATTAGATACACCAAAACTCAATTGTCTAAAAATACTTAGCATGTCATTTTTTAATTAGGTTTCATTTTATTTTTCAGTTCACAAACACATAATTATTCCCATATAAACCCAACGTTGGATTAATGATCCAACACTGTTAAGATGCAATATGAGTATGGGTTCAATTTGTGTTGTTGCCGAAGAAAACAGGAACACAATTATGTAGTAGATGTATCAATTTTTCATATTATCTTTGAACTCATCTAGTCGATCGAGTTATATTAGTTCAACTCTTATTTTTTATTTATATTTAAAATTTAAATTGCATATTTCTAAATAATTTTATTTTTAGATTTAAATTAATTTTTTTATTGAATATATATATATATATATATATATATATATATATATAGTACAACCTAAAAACAGAATATTTAAATACTTTAAAACTAAAATATTTTATTTCAATTAAAAAAAATGATTCATTCTAATTGAATAAATGAAATATCAACTTAAACGGAATTTATAAACTTTGATCTTGAGTGGACTGGATAACAATTTACAGCCTATCAGTTCAATAATTACTACTTTTTTTAAAATAAAAAAAAAATCTGCTTGCCAAATTAACCTAAAGAAAACAATATTTTGAACGTGCTAAATGCTAATGATTTGTGCCTTTTTTACACACGCACGCTTGCACTCTGCAATCCACCAAAGCTAAATCTTCTCTAAGTGTTACGCACACCATCAGTCACCGTGTCAAACAGGATGCTTGTAGACGATATAAATTGATGAGTTTTGCCAGTCATAAAATATTACAGGGTGTCTATTTATAATAAAATATAAAAAAGTAATTTGAAAATGTAAATATAAAGGAAAGATCATTTTTTTAATCTCATTTTTAAGAAATTAGAAATGTAATTATCCGTTTCTTTTTTATTTAAATTTAAAATTATTTTTAATTACAGCTTTTATCATAAATGGAACAGTCTCAGCTATTTATTAGGTTGATTTGTTTGCCAATTGTCAACTTGATTGAGAGACATGTTATAGATTTATTGCATAACTGTCAGTGACTCAATCAAACAGAAAAACAGTGAAGGAACTCAAATCAAACAAGTCACGACTCATTCTGCGCGTGGAACTCATAAATTGACAAGAACTTCTTTCTATTCACGATGGAGCTCACAATGTTCATGAAAGGTTGGGGGGTACCTGACGAGTGTTGGAAATTCTTAAATATGTACAGTAATTGTTTAGAACAGTTATTGTTTAGATTAAAATTTGGGATTGGCATAGAATGAAAAACAAGGGAAAAATGAATTCTGAGCAGAAAAACATATCCTATTTTATTGAATCCGAGATGCCTTTATAAAGGCTTACAAGAGTTTGAATTTGAAATGAAACAAACTCTCAACAATTGAGAGATTATTGGAGAATGATAGGATTTATGATAAATCCTATTAGAAATAGTCATAAAAACTATTTAGAACTCTATAGCTAAAAAGAGAGTTAATCTCTTTAGAATCCTACAGCTAAAACAAAGCTAATCTCATTAGAATTCTAACACTTCTCCTTAAGATTTGCTTTGGGCAATCCCAACTTCATCTTCAGAAACTCTAGTCTTGCTACTGGAAGTGCCTTGGTCTTCAAATCATGATGGACTAGACTTTCATCAACCCTATTTTGGCCTAAATCACCATCAAGATTTCCTTTAAATGTTGCTCCTCCTGTCTTCATGTACCATTTTCCAACATAACATTCTTCACCATCAATTTCTTTGACTTTAAGAGTCTTGACAGCTTAGACAGCATCCTCAGCTTTTTCAAAGTTCACAAATTCAAAACATTTTGATTTTTCATCAGCATCCCTCATCATCACAGCACTGATAATTGCTCCATGTTCAGTAAAAACATCTTTCAAGCCTTCATTTGTTGTGGATTCAACCGATTTTTTCACATAAACATTGCTAAATTTCATGCTATACAGAGCACCATCTTTGTTCTTCCCATTTTTATCACATATTTGCAGCTTTTCACAAAACTGATCACCATCATTAATCATACCATTAGTATGCATAACCTTTAATGAATTAATGTTAACGTGACCATATCTTTTATGCCATAACACACTCTCATCAGTCATGACGCTAATAGCATGCCCTTCAATCGCATCCAACTTTAAGTAAAAACTATTACCATTCATTTCAATTCTTGCTAATTCTGATCCATGTCTGTCAGAAATGAGACAAGTCTTTCCTGTGAAAGAGACTTCATATCCATTCTTCAACATTTGTGCAACACTAAGCAAGTTTTGGTCTAGTTCTGGAATGCAAAGAACATTGTGAACAAACTTAGTACCTCTTTTAGTGTTGACAGCAATTGTACCTTTTCTTTTAGCCTGCACAACATCACCATTTCCCAATTTGATTCTCGGTTGAACAGATTCATCAATGGAAGAGAAAATTGCCAAATGCTTGGTCATGTGGCTTGTGCAGCCACTGTCAATCATCCAAACCTTTGCTCCATGTGTGTTGATATCCTGTGATGCCATAAACAAGTGTTCATCCTCCTCATTCTCTTCTTCGGTCACATTTACTTGCTGATGAGGTTGACTCTTCTTAACTCTGCAAAACTTCTCACAATGGCCGAGATTATTGCAAAAGGAACATTTGAAGAAAGATTTGTTTTTGTACCAACAATCCTTCTCAGCATGGTTGGTTCTTCTGCAATGAGAGCAAGGTGAGTAAATTTGTTTACCTGTGATCATTTTAGTTTTTCATTAAATGGATTTTAAATGGTTCTTTCTTGCATATTTCCAGAATTTCTTTCCATAGTGATGGCTTGGAAGGCCCCCTCCATGACCTCTTCATCTCTCATTAGTACCCTTTGTTCTTGAACAAGCAATTTGCTTGTCAATTCTGCAATTGAGAGAGTGTTTAAGTCACAAGACTCTTCAATTGCAGAAATTTTGGCTTCAAATTTCTATGGCAAAAAAACCATCATTTTCTCTATCACCCTTTGATCTTCAATCACCTTTCCAAGAAATCTCATTCGATTCACAACATCCATTAATCTGCCCGAATATTCCTTGACAGATTCAACATCTTTCATCTTCATCAGTTCGAACTCCCTTTTCAATGCAAGGATTCAAACTGTTTTGACTCTGCTACTCCCTTCAAGTTCTCCTTGAAGCTTGTCCCATACAAGCTTTGGTGTTTTCAAGTCCATAATCTTGGTGAAGACATGATCTGCAAGCCCCGAGTGTAGGCAGGTAATGGCATTGTCCTTCTTCAGTTTTTCTTCTTCATGTGCTTTTATTTGAGCAAGTGTTGGATTTGTTGGCAGGGCTGGTGGATCAGAATTGAACACTACTATATTCCACATCCCTTGAGACTTTAAATAGAACTTCATTTTGACAGCCCATATATGGTAGTTTTCTCCAGAAAAAAACTGGAATTGTAGCAGAATTGTTACTGGAGGTAGACATGCTTTTTGAGAGGGTTAACTAAATTGTTTTGACACTCAATCACTATGTGTTTAGCTCACAAAACTCTCTGTGTTTATCTCTCAAAAAATTCCCACAGTCCCGTAAGAAAAAATGCTCTGATACCACTGTTGGAAATTCTTAAATCTTTACAGTAACTATTTAAAACAGTTACTGTTCAGATTAAAATCTAGGATTGGCAGAGAATGAAAAACAAGGGAAAAATGAATTCTGAGCAGAAAAACATATCCTATTTTATTGAATCCGAGATGCCTTTATAAAGGCTTACAAGAGTTTGAATTTGAAATGAAACAAAACTCTCAACAATTGAGAGATTATTGGATAAGGATAGGATTTATGATAAATCCTATTAGAAATAGTTATAAAAACTATTTAGAACTCTATAGCTAAAAAGAGAGTTAATCTCTTTAGAATTCTACAGCTAAAACAAAGTTAATCTCATTAGAATTCTAACAACGAGGACCTTGAAAAGTAGTTTCAAAATTTTGCATGCAGATAAGAGGCATGGCAAAAAAACTGTTTCTTTTCCGGGATGACAAGTCGAGAAAGCATGTCGTTTCTTCTTCGTTTTCCCCTGTTACTTGTGATCTAAACCCTAGAAAAAATGCAATCTGGGCAGTCCATTGGGACAGCTAATTATGACATTTAGGCATTCTTTTTTTCCTAACACGGCCTATAAACCAATATCAACTTTGAAAATAACGATTACATTAGTCCTTATTAATGCAGCAATTTATCCTCTTGCTGTGTCCAAGGCATCACTTTTAATGCAGAAGAGGCAGGCATAGGCCAAAATTTATTTTGACTCATCGGATATTGCTTCTTCAAAATCGTTGCCAATTTAGTCCTCACCCTACATGCATTACCTAAGTACATCTACTACTAGTGATGCGACCAGGACAAACGATAAACAATTGAAATTGGCAGTTTATTTTGACTTTGGCAATATGAAAAACATCGTGCATGAACATGAGCTTCAGTGCAGACCTATGCTAAGAGATCGAACAGGAAAGCGATGTAAGAATTTCCATGACAAAACACGATCAATTGTATTTTTTTACACGCATAAAAAAGGAAACAGTACACAGAGAGCAATGAGAATGGCTTTGTATCTCATGCTTGTATCCTCAATTTTCACACCAAGATAAAATAGTGCGGCAATCATTGTCAAATAATAGGGGAATAAGGTTAAGATAAAAAATTAAATTTTTTGAAAAAATATCTCTCCATACAGCCACCTCTGTTAGTTCTGTTGCAGCCTCCGAAGATGTTCCAACATTGAAGTAGCCTTTCGCTTTGCCCTCTCTGTTCCATTTTTTGAAAGCTCCGTCAAAGGTATGACAGCACCAAGTCTACTTATACAGGCAAGATTCTCAGGATCTCTCTTGCACAAGGAGAGCAAAATGGCTGCTGCATTCTCTTTGTTGCGGGGCAGTCCTGTCCTCAACAAATCTATCAGAACAGGTATAATGCTGGCTTTTACTATAGCAACCTTTGCTTCCTGGTTGCTAGCTAGAACTGACAGAATCGTCAGCGCCTCGTCAACCATACAGTTTCGGGAGTCTGTAAGCATCGTTAATAAGGCCGGGATGATTCCTGCCCTTACAGCCCTGCCCTTATTCCCTTGATAAATGCAAAGATTGAACAAGGCTGTTGCAGCATCTTTCTTTCCTCTAGAGCTTCCATTCTCAAGCAAGTCCACCAAAGCTGGTATTGCTCCTGATGCACCAATTATTATTTTGTTCTCATCTGCAAGTGACAAACTGAAAAGGGTTGCTGCAGCATTCTCTCTAGCTTCCACGCTCCCAGCTCTGAGAACTTGGACAATTGAAGGAACCGCACCGGCAAGCATTATCAGTCCCTTGTTATTTTCATATATAGAAAGGTTAAGGATGGAAGTAACAGCATTTTCTATTATCGACATATCTTCAGATGTTAGAAGGTTGACAAGAACAGGTATGGCTCCCGCTTCTGCTATTAGAATTCTGTTATCTGTGCTTCTTTTGGACAATGATCGGACTTCAGAGATCGCAGCTCTACGCTCCTCAATTGATCGGCTTGAGAGCTTGCGGACAATTGCCTGGATGGGTGCAATGTCCCCACTAACATCACAGAAAGATCCATCACTCTTTTTTATCCTCCCATTTGCTAACCCTGGTGGTTGCTCAACCTTGTGCTCTGCACACCACTGAGTTATTAAACTTCTTAGAACATAATTTGGGGTCAGAGTGAAATGTTGTAGCTTCTGCTGAGTTTTGGGACATGTTGAGTTGCCAGTATCTATCCATCTCTGCATGTAAGACCTTTCATATGTCTGCAGAAGACAAGGATAAAAAGGTAGGTTAGTTTTTGAGATTTTCATACAATCTTTGTTAAAGAAAGATGGAATTTTGGTATTTGAGACTGCCAACTACACCTGTCCTGTAGCCACAATAACAGGATCCCTCATTAGTTCAAGAGATATGGGGCACAGAAAATCATCAGGGATTTTAAGTGTATCAGGCTTCTTTAAGTCTTCACCACTCTTGTTACCCAAAGAATCTTTCTCGCCACCATCAACAACATTCAATTCATTGGCCACCTGATATGCAGAGTGGTCTTTTGAGCCATCACTTCCTGAAACTGCAGTCTGAGTGTTTTCTGCAGCTTTATTATTGACACGGCCACTGTTCTCGATATGCCAAGTTCTAGTTAACCTGTTGCCAATTGGTGACTGATCAACATCTTTATCAATCGGCTGGGCAAAGGCAAAAGAAATCTCCCTTGAATTCTTTGAACCATATCTTTCTGTGGCTCTTCGCAGCTGTGCCCTCACCAATACAACCTGGAAGAGCAACAATAGATAAAGCCCAAGCTCGGACATGAGCATAAAAAGGAGAAAACCACACATTTCTCGACCTATACCTGTTCTTGCACTTCCTCTGATATGTCAAATTGATCGTACGGTATGTTAGCCAAAGACTTCTCCATTTCCCACGTTACGCTGTGAAAGAGGGTCACAATCTTCTTGACAGCTCCATCCTTAATTATATCAAGATATAAAATACCTCAGAAGAAGCACCTCACCACATTTTCAAGAGAATGTGCATGAACACAAAATAATTTTGGCAAACAAAAAAAAAAGGTTTTCCAAGCCCGAAATCTTGCAGTGTCAATCATCAACACCTGAAACACTAGTTTTCATCATGACATAGAATCAGCACGTGCAACAATCACCAATTATCCGCCTTCCTCTTCTTCATTTAGAGGAAGAACGCAAAAAATCAGTACTAACATAATTACATAACACGAAGATTTTGCTATCATATTGAAATATATCCCTACAAAATTGTTTGGTAATTATTTGTTATCCCTGGTAATTATTCAAATAATAGACTTAAAACATTGTTTGATTCAATCACTAGTGGGTTCTAAAGACAAAAACCAATAGATCAGTCATAGTGGAAAATGTTCAGGCATAAGATGGAAATGTCCATCAAACATTACGCCAACCTATTTTCATTTCTTTCAAGTTCCCAAAATATTTTTTTTTAAAAGCAGCAAGAATAAAAGAAAAGGAAAAAAAAAAACATACAGAATTATTAGTGGATTGAGAAGTCCCAGCAAGCGATAAGAGATTCTTAGCAGACTGGAGAGCAGCGACCAGATCAGACGACCATTTAATTTCCTTGGACGAAGAGGAACAAGAACCTAGCGCATTCAAACTTCCTAACTGCCCACTTATCTCTTCAAGAAAATGTGTCAACAGTGAAACCCTGCGCACTAGATCCATGCAGTCCTTTCTAAAAACATTGCTGTTTTTATTCTTATCGCCGGCACCGGATATCCCCACAGCACAAATCTGGCGGACGAGGTCGAGAAGGAGGACGGGCGTGGCCAGGCTTTCCTCTCCGCCGGCCATTTTGGCAGGTGGGCTGAGGTGGCTATTAGGCCGTCTAGTAGGGTAGCTAATGAGTCAGGTGTGGTTTATTTATGAGAAGGAGGGGTTTTTAGATAGGCAGAGAAATAAAGGTGAAATGTCCGAAGCTGAGGAGAAAAACAGGGAAGGAAACGTTGTTTTGTTTTTCATTGGATTTTATTTTATTCCATTACAAGGACACCAACATCGTTGAACTGAGAGAGAGAGAGAGATTCGCGGAACCAAGTTGCGTTGCTGTTGTGTAAAGAGAGAGGGAGAAGAAAGGCTAGGGGTGGCGTTGAAGTAGAATATTGTGAATTGGATTACAATAAAAACAGTGCCAACAAGAAGCGGTGTTCTGTTAATTAAGTTGGCTTTTGGGCCATCTTGAGTCGTGATTATCATTTTCCTTGTGTTTTCTTGTGTGGATGTACGAGGTGCTGCTGCTGTTTCTCACTTCTTTCATTATTGCTGTTGCCAGGCTGGAGCGTGTGTATGTATGTATATATATATTATTGTGTTGTGCACCATACCGGGAAAAAATAATTGTTCGCCCTGATGATTATAATATTGTTTTTTTTTTTTTCAAAAAAAGAAAAACTCGGAGAGGATTCAAGGATCTCGAGGAGATAACCCAGAAGTCAAGTGCGAAATGTTCAAATGGTGGGCTGGATTAATAAAAAAAACTTGTTTGGTCTTCATTACTTGTAATTTTGCTAATGGACGGCGCCGCATGCCATGCATCAATTTCGTTGACAATTCTTTTCTGTAGACTTAACTTAGAGGCTATTGAATGGAACATGCTGGCAGGCTGGAAAATTAAAATAAATAAATAAAATTCCTGCCCGGGCGATGTCTTTTTTCAACCCACCGGGGAGATAGGGTGGTTCGCTAACGTGCTAGCTATCACCCAACGGCTGAAGAACTCTTTCCCTCCTCATTTTCATGATCCTATCTATGCCAGTATGTCCATACAAAGTTAAGAAAATAAATATGAGAGAGAGATTAATCAAACGGTCCCTGTTGCTACAAACTGTCTTGCATGTGATCATGTTGTCCAATTCAGACCAAAATGGACAAGTGAGCTAAAATACAAAACAGCACGAGACAAAAAAATATATTAGGTAAATGTAACTTCTTATTTCTTATTTATTTTTCTTGTACTAATTTTGAAGAGTTTTTTATTTGTCACGTTGTAACATATGTAATGAGGTCATTTATGTCAATGAAACATTTCGTCTAAAATTTCAAGTTGTTAGGTGAAATTTCAAGATATAATTTATATTATTTTCTAATATACACTCACAAGTGAAAGTCTTTCGGGCTTGAAACTTGCACAAAGAGTTTGAAAATTACACGAAGACTCACATTACCCAATGCTTAATTTTTATCCAATAGAATAGGGGTAATGAGATTCAAACTCGTGACTATTGGATCAACAAGACTCTGATATCATATAAAGGAAACAGTTCCGCCAAAAAGTTCAAGATATTAGGTAAGACTCCAAGATATAATATATATCATTCTCTAACAATTTCCCTCCTCCAAATTAAGGTTACACTGCTTAGTTAACGAGAGATGAATCATCTAATCCATTTTTTAATCTGGCTTTGAGGTTTTATCCTTAAAATTAATAGAAAATTACTCGATAGTTTTAATTATATTTGGAGAACTTACAGCACATGTCGGCATCTCCTTTGTTACTATCCCCTGCGATATAAAATAAAGCAAATAACTAAACGACACACATAAACATCAAGTAGTTATGTCTTTCTTGTTTAGGGTGGTGTTATGATGATAATGAATGAAACAGGGACCTCTCCTTCCTTGTACGACGGTGGGATCCGCTAGCAGAAGAGAAGGTGCAAGATTATACACGGAGCGTTCGGTGATGTAGACGAGTCATTGTGATCGATAGACAGCTAATTCAATTGTGTTTTTTTTTTTGTTTTTGTTTTTTTGTGATTATGTTGTTGGACATTTCTAATTCTTATTAAAATGTTTACGTGCTCACAACAAGCTGTCTGTTTGGTATGCTGGACGGCCATGGCTGTGTCCCGGATATAAAATAGTTTCTTTTTATGGATATTGCTTGCGTGTTCAACATTTCTACCACGTAATATCACTATCTTATCTCGCTATTTAATTATTATACCATGCATTTCCTGTCTTTGTTATCGTTTCCTTCTTAACAAGAAAATATTTTTTATTAAATAAAGTATCAGTCGTACAAGTCATATAATAAACTAGCTATATTGCCCGCGCGTTGCCGCGGGCATTCTTGTGTATATAATTTAACATAATTAAATCCACAACGATAAATTTATATGATATAACTAAACAAAAGTTATAGACTAGGAGATAAAATATAAAAAAATTTAAATAGAGTTTATTGCGGAAGCATAGATTATATCTTTTAGAATGTAGATATTACGTCATGAAAGATCACAAAAGAGTGCGAACTAACATTTAAAAAAAGAGCAACATATTTTAATAAGAAAAAAATAAAAAATTAATCACAAAAATCATCGTTATTATTGTGCAGATAATAAAATTATAAAAATTATTTAATACAAAGAGCAAATAAAAAAATAAAGGGAAAAAGCAAGCAATATTAATTTAAAATACTATAACAATAGCAACATCGGAGTCTTAACATCTAAACTTATTGTTGTTGTTACTATTAAAACAATAAAAATTATCAAATTATACCGAGAAAAAAAAATAAAAAGCATGAACAAAAAAGGAAGCAAGAAAAACAATTAAAATATTATTATTATTATTATTATTATTATTATTATTATTATGAAAGAATAAATAAATAAATGAATGAAGATTAAAGAAAAAATATAAATTGTGAAAAGACCTGTAATAATCAAATAACAAAAATAATTAGTTAATTTTTTGTCGACAAAAAGACAGAAGCATAAATTGAAAATCCATCCTGATGTTATTTTTATTATCATCGCAATAACATCTAAAATTCTTATCAACATTACTATTAAAATAATTAAATTACCCAGGAAAATCATAAAAAAAAGGAAAAGAGTTTTCATAAAAAAAAAAAAAGCAATAAAAAACCAATAACCAAAATTATCATTATTATTGCGTAAATACTGAGATCATAAAAATCATTTAATCTAAAGAACGAATAAAAACAACAGGAACAAAAAAGAACAAAGGGAAAAATGGAGCAATATTAATTCTAAAATGATAACCAATATAAAATAAAATTTCAGGATTGAACCGATTAGGAAAAACATCCCAAGAAAAAAAAAATATATAAGCATAGATGCATAAATACGAATAAAAAAATAAGCATTGTCTAAGAATTAAAAGAAGACACTAAATGAATTATTATAAAAAAAAACCTCTAATAATTAAATAACAAAAATAAGTAATTAATTCTCTATCAACAAAAAGACGAAAACATAACTTGAAAATCTATCTTTATGTTATTGTCATTGTCGTTACTATAACAGTTAAAATTATTATTAACATTACTGTCACAAAAATCAAAACAATTAAATTGCCCTAAAAAATCATTAAAAAAAAAGCAAAAGATTTTTATAAAAAAATAAATAAAAAATAATCGCCGAAATTATCAATATCATTGTGTAAATAGTAAAATCATAAAAATCATCTAATCCAAAGAACAAATAAAAAAAAGAATAAAGGGAAAAAATATGCAATATTTATTTTCAAATGAATATACACATAAATTGAAATTTAAGGATTGAACCGATTCAAAATTAAAATTAAAAAAAAAACTAAGAGCATAGATGCATAAATATGAATTAAAAATAAACATTATCAAAGAATTAAAAAAAAAACAAATGAATTAATATAAAATAAAATATTCAAAGAATAAGGACCGAAATGAAAAATAACATATATAATTAATTCCAATTGAAGGATAAAACTAAAGAAGAAGAAAATCTTGGGACCAAAATTAATAATGAAATAATAATAATGATAATTGCTGTTATTATATCAAAAAATTAGAAGAAGTGAGACTGAAATGAAAAGTTGTATATATTAAGAATTTCAATTGGAGGACCAAATTAAAGAAATCAAAACATCCGTACCGAAAAAATTACAGGAATAAAAAAGAAATCGAAAATCAAAAGTATAGGGACTGAAATTAAAAATGCTTTATATAATTAGTTTTAATTGAAGGGCACAATTGAAAACAATCAAACTTTCAATTAAAGAAATCAGCAATAAAATCGAAATCCAAACCTCAGGTACTGAAATGAACTTCTTATATACATGAGGGACCGGAGCTGAAATTGGACCCGCAGGAGACAGAAAACGTACAACCGCCACAAAACCGTCCCCCACCGTTTACCATAACATCTCTGACCAACACGCGCCACGACGGGAGACAGAGGATTTGGAGGCGCACCATATTCAATGGCGGAAGGGAATATTTGACCGCCGTATGGAACCACACGCACCGCATCCATGGCGCGTTGGCGTTGAGCGCCGCTGTCACGTCCTGACAACGCGCCAGGCATGCAGATGAAATAAATAATAAAATATAGGATAATTACCAAGACGCCCCTGACACTACCGAGATTCACGACAAAATCGATGGGGAAAATACATTCGTGTCCCCATTTACTGTGCAATATTTTGTAGTTATCGAGGGGTTTTTCTGTCGGTGCACTGTGCACTGAATTTGTGAAAAGCCGACAGGGCCCCTCGTCCCTGTGCACAATTTTGAATTTTTCGAGGGGCAGATTTGTTAATGAATTGTGCATATGCGGAAAGGAGAAAAAAAAAGGGAAAAGCCAAAAACGCCCCCATAAATGAATTAAAACACGCCGACTCATTAAGGCCAAATTCGTCCCGACACTGCCACAATCCATAGTGAAAAAAGTCTGAGTGTACAGTGAATTAAACAGGGAAAATCCCACGCCAATTATATAGATAGTAATATTCATGTCATACTCGAGATAAATAAAATAAAAATATCTAGTTTTTTTATACGGTAAATAATTAATGATATATATATATATATATATATATATATATATCAACTAAACAATAAATCATGTGCCTCTTTTACGGTTCACACAGACTCAGTTCACTATACATTGCTAAAGTAAAATACCATTTTACCATAGGACCAAAAAAATTTAGCCCCCGGGACCAGGGGTATTTTCAATTTTTCTAGGGAATATGGATGGCATTTCTAGATTTGTTGCACAGTAAAACGACGCAAATAACCCCTAAAGACGACAAAATATTCGCAGAAGGGACCAGGGGTTCTTTTGGTTTTTCAAAATATTTGCACAGTAAAATGACTTTAATAACCCCTGAAAATGACAAAATAACATACATTGTCCGGGGGTAGAGTCATATTTTCCTCGCTGGTTTATTCATGAATATCAGTGTGTGCAGGGGTGTGCAGGTAATTAACCAATATTTTTTCTTAGACACTGCGGGCGCGTCGTTCAAACACGCCCGCACTGTTTCACGCGAACGCGCCCTTGTAGCAGCACGTGCGTCTCTTTCAGGTGGTCAAAAATTCACTTTCGTCATGTCAAGCGGTGCACAGCCATGTGCACTGTCTACAGTCACGACACGTCCCGGTAATCGGTGTTCGGGTAAACGACGACGAATGTTTTTGTGTTGTTTATCCGTTTTCTTTCTCATGTAGCCGCAACTTATATACAAGTCCCTAATGTATTTAGGATGTTTATTTTAATCCCTGAGGTTTTGATTTCAATTTTATTCCTGATTTCTTTAATTGAAAATTTGATTGTTTTCAATTGTGTCATTCAATTAAAACTGATTATATACGGAGGTTTTTATTTAAGTCCTTATTCTTTTGATTTTTGATTTCTTTTTTGTTCCTTTAATTTTTTCGGTACAGAGGTTTTAATTTGGTCCTCCAATTAAAATTTGTCATATATGCTACTCTTCATTTTAGTCCTCCTTCTTTTAATTTTTTGATGAAATTACACAGCAATTACCTTTAGAAAAGCCATTATTTATTTTAGTCCCAAATTTTTTATTTGTTTCAATTTTATCCTTCAATTAGAATTAATTATATATTTTATTTCTCAATTTGGTCCTTATTCTTTAAATTTTTTATTTGATAGTAATTCCTTTCATATTTTTTTTATTCTTGGATAATGTTTATCTTTTATTCATATTTATGTATCTATGCTTTTAGTTTTTAGTTTTTATCTTTTTTTATTGAGGTTTTATTTTTAATCGAATTCAATCCTGAAAATTTTAATTTATATTGGTAATCATTTTAAATTTTTTTCATAATTTATATTTTTTTATTTGAATTGAATTATAAAATGAACTAATCTTAATGCAGTGAATTCAATAATTTAAATATCTGAATCTTTTTATTTTTTTAATGATGATGATAAATTTATGCTGGTTATTTTGTTGAAAACTAACTAAACAGATAAATTTATATCGATTTAAAATTCATATATTTTATAGAAAACTTGCACTTGACAGGAATTCTACACAGATTTATTATTTTGGCTAAATTTATATTATAACAAAAAAAATACACATAATTAATATTTTTTAAGTTGAAAAAAATATGGTGTCTCTCGCGACGAGGCACGAGTACATTGGCTAGTGTGTGTGTGTGTGTGTGTGTGTGTGTGTATGAAATGTGGTCTTTGTTAATGTCAAAGTCTATTTCAAGGAGTTGGTATGATCCCTAAATCACCCTACTTAACTAGATTCTTAATATACCTCCGGGAACCGTTGGCATGGGTCATACCCCGGTGACCGAGTCCAAGTTCACCCCCGGGGTTACTTGGCTTCAACCTGATCTCCGCTTCCACCGGCTATGTGCCTGTTTGGGACAGCGTTTCAAACGTTGTTTCTAAAAAAATCATTTTTTTCATTTTAAATGAATATGTTTTGGTGTTTTTAGATCATTTTGATGTGCTGATATTGGCAGATATGCATGGAGATACGGGGATATTGACAGATCATACAGGGATATTGGCAGATCACGGATGCATGGAAATATTGGCACAGATATTGGCAGATCTGCATATTTAGTTACCATACAAATATATGTTACCATTATTGATTGATATTGATTGATTCTCCTTTCCTTATAAGCTACAGATCTTTAGGAGCAATATCAGTAACCATAGCTAGAATTCTGATTGTAATAATTGTAGTTTGTATATATATATGGGACAACATGTATTGCAGTAGATATGAAATAAAAGTATATCATTCTGTCTTTTACTCTCTGCGTATCTCCCTTGTTTTCCACAGCTGATGTTAAAAATGATTTTTAAAAAATAAAAAAACATCATTTTAATGTATTTCGGCATGAAAAACATTTTAAAAAACTACCGCAACTGCTCTCCCAAACAGGCCCTATGTTTCCAGCACGAACCATCCTGCTCGAGCTTGACTTCGTGGTCTGGCTAACTACTCGTGGGTTAACCAAAGAAGACAGCACAGTGCTGCTCCTTGGCCTTTTCTCCTCGTCTTCATATTTACCAATTCTTATTCATTTTAATTTCAATTCCTTCAGAATTCTCATTCATTTTAATTTCATTTCCAAAGGGAATTCATTATTTTCAACAGCACCATATAAAAATAATCTAAAAACACCGTAATTTCAATTTCATATCATCATGCACGTACAAACATTCGAGCAACTATATTCAACACGAGCAGAGTTGTACCGGGGCCTGAGAACTGAGCTGAAATTAGGATCACCGTGCATGGAGGCGTTGGGCTTTAGAGAAGAGTGCAACGATGAAGAGGGAGTCTATTGAGTGCTAGGTGTTGGGCCTAAAGCATTTCATAGAAAAACGAAATGAAAGGGCTAGTCATATGGTTATCACGTAAATAATATATTTTCCTCGATCGGCAATAGCTCTGTCCACGAAGTTGAGCTTTTTTATCGAGGAAAAATATATTATTGAAGCCATTAATTGCTGTAGTGATATAAAATATGGTGCCCCCACCACATTAGTTAGGTTTAGGTTGGTAGCCGGCTCGTGATCAAACCTCCAAGAATCAGCTCTTAGCACGCTGAAAATTACAATTGACTACAGGAGTCAGAGCATGAGTAATGGAGAGTAAATAGGTTCCAACCACATTATCTGGATAATTGGGAATTCCTAACTCTTATGTGTCACCAAATCTAAGACTTCTCCCTACCAAAAACATTTTTAAAAATTAAGAGAAAAGGGGAAAAGAGAGAAGGTGTTTCAACAAATTGGGGGGTTTTGTCACGACCTACCAATCATAACAAGTTCTCCCAAACCCTAGAATGGTCAAAATATATGGAGGTTCAGTCGTTCGTTTCATATAAAGTTTAGTTTTTGTTTCTTTCTCGTGAGCCTATAGTACGTGAACACATATGTACTCAAACCTTGGCCAAGTATTTATTTAGCAAAACATCAGTCAAGATGGAGGTCACGGTGAGAGACCCATGGCGTGATGTGATTATAATAACTACACGTACGACAGGAAAACAAACTTAGGAGGGAGAGAGCGCACAGCAATCATATTCATGAAATTGCATTTTTTCCCAACAATTAAAATTCTATTTCACATATAGGACGAACTTGTTTCTTTTTGTCAATCGCGTTCCTCATCTGAAACTGCACATCCATGCATGGTTTCTTGACACTTGCAGGATTCTATTTTACCAGAGAGGTGGTTCCATTTTTTTCTGCTACTCCCCCTCGTAGCTATTGCTGCTGAGACCTCACGCACGTAGTCGTATCGGACTTGATATGCATCCTACATTCAATCAGAAAATAGGATTTGAAAGATAGTTTAAGGTTGTCTTCGAAGGCGGACGCAAGACTGTTTCTTCTTGGTTGGCCATAGAAAGGGAACCTTTACACGCTTTAGACAATATTTCATCATTTTATTTTCCTGTCTTGTCAAAATTACGAAGAAGAAGGAACAGCTTAAAAAATAGTTCTTTATTTCTAACAATCAGTTGATGATTCTTGACCGGTCATCTTAGGTTATAAGTTGACCATACAATATATATATATATATACACACATATACTCCACACATATATATCTTAGCAAAGTTAGTGTATAGAAGAAAACTTGGATGAAATTGCCAACCAAGTTCTTAATTTAATTATTGCTGAAAGATTCAAATCCAATATATCTTCAAGTATCAAACGATTGAGCCAAAATTAAGTTATACTACATGATGTCTAACTGCAGAAAGTGCGCAATTGGCAAAGTTCATTTAATACACAGCTGTTTCTCCGAGTTGTAGCGGTGCTGGTGGCTAGGTTGAAATCTGAACACCTCTCGTAAGTCGTAACTAACATTCTTCTCTTGCTACTACGTACAGTTACAACTCCTGAGACGGTGAGATACACACATGGACCTAATTCCACTCCATCAAAAATATACTTTCTCTTCTTATTTTTTATCTTGAAAACAGTAAATATGTGGATGTAAACTGACGTTGAAAACCTGCAAGTTCAGCAAAGTCAACCAAATTTTGGTAATTTCTGTTTGTTTGTTTGAACATTGCAGATTAATCTTTCCATAGTAAATTAGAGCCACAGGATCTTCCTGTCAGCTTTCTTCTCGGTCTTCTCCCAGATTATAACTTTTCTGGTTCTGTATGTGACAAACGGCAGAACTAATTGAAGATGGAAAAACAGTATTCTGATGAATACGAATGCCTTTGTTCCTTTGAATGGTAGCTGAATCTATGCGTTCGTCAATAGTTCCTCTTCATGCAATTTTCTTTCAAGTCATGCTAGATGGTAGCTGTGCTGGTGCACATGTAACTATTAGAACTGATGTAATAGGGCAGAAGTAATTAAGATATATTTTCAAACTACTCTAATAGGACATATTCTCAGCAGTTTCTTAGTTGAAAACTCAACAAACATCTTCAAACCTAATGTTCATTCTCAAATTTGTTGCTCTTATTCAATAAAAGAAAATCTATGCTTGACAAATGAATGTATGCAGTGATCCCGTAACCTATACGGCCTCGCGGAATATGATTTTATATAACAATTAAAAGAAGTAGTTCTTATGATGAAACCGATATATATAACCATGAACAAGTATAACACGTACCAGAAACAGGTGATTTGAGTGTTTTGAAACCAGAAATTCTTCATCCAATCGATTTCGAGTCTAATATATTTGAAGTGGGAGAAAAAGGATTAATAGATAAGGTGGCCGCTGTTACTGTTTGTTTGAACCCATAGTCTGATCAAGGTCTGTTAAATGCCTTAAAGGCTCAATATAGTAAAACATCGCCCTTATTCTTCTATAACTGAGAGGGAATTCAGAGATTCTTAATGAAAATAAAAACTCAGTTAATTTAATATTGAAAATCAGAATAAATTACAAAATAGACTAACAGACAGAACCCACCTGTCCTTCTCCTACGTGCCATGTCTTTGATGGCAGACGAGGAAAAAGTCTGAATATAGAGGGAAAAAAAATATTTTTTTTGTTAAATCTGTATATGTCTCTGCAAGTTTCTGATCGATCTCGACTGGACTGACAAACACATTCCTCTTATGTAGAAGATCTAAGTGGCTCAGTAGAGACAACAGATATTAGATCCATGTACTGATATATACATGACCATCTCCTAATTGAATACATGAATTACATATATAATAACTCATGAACTCCTAATAAATAATTTATATCAATTTGTATCAAAGCTAGACTCCAAAATTAGACCATACATTTCTAAAACTTCTGTTTAAGTCTTCTTATACTTATTGTATTTTGATATCTTAGCAAGAAATATATTATTTCATTTTCTTTGTCCCTAAACATATTAATAGCATAAAAAGTAAAAAAAAAATATGGAATAGTAAATGTTATTCAAGCTTGTTTCAATTCTATCGCGAAAACATAAGTTATAAATCGAACCATCTTGAAATGACTTAAAAAATTGATTTACTAGTTATTTAAGGTGAAATAGCACTATATGTGAAACTTGGGATCTTTTTGGCATTGTTTGATTAAGGTTTTAATTCTAATTAAATTCCCATTACGTCCCTTATTTATACCGTTTTATGTTTTTTATGTAATAATTTCTAAATCTTGATATTTGTTTATACTGAGTTTTACTTAGACTATTTTGAATTTCATTAAGTTACATACTTGTACTTCTAGTCCCGTCTAAATCACTTCCATTAAATCTTCATTCATGTTTCTGTATTTTTTATTTTCCAGGTATTTTATATTTATATCTTCTTAACACCTAAACATAATACAATATTTTATTTCAAATCCCTAAGACTAACATAATTTCTATAACTTAACTATCACTTTCCCCATTTAACACAATATTTTCTTCTATTAATATTGTGAATTTTATCTAGGGATTTATAGATTCTCGTATTTTTTTTATTCTATAATGAATTAAATTGACTTATTAAAGATTAATTGGGTTTATGGTATTTTTTTATACTTCTTGTTCATTGAATTGATATGAATAAGATGAGGATTATTATTTCGATAATATTGATATCTTGAGATAAATTTTTATTTGTATCACACTCATATCAAACCTGTTTTGTGATTCGCTATAATTCTTGTCAAATTTGTCGTCGGTTGGAAACCATATAAACATGAGGCTTATATCAGTTTGGAACTAGATTTATCAAGGAAAGAGAGCACAACATGATTCATACTGGATCGAAAAAAATCCAAAAATACGAAGAAGAATCAAAATTCCAAATATCAATCATGTTTACTGTTATATATTCTGATGTAATCGATACAGCATACATGCATGTTCAACTCAGCTATTTTAACATGGCGACAGATAATTAACTATGCCCTTGATCATGAATTAATTAATCCATGCTCAGTGTGAATGAACAATGTTTGATCTAGATCGCACTTCAGGTAATTAACACACGGTTCACTCATCTATAACTAATATTGACCTGAAACCATAGCAGCTTCTGATCAGTAAGGCTGTCTTGCTCCATTTCTCGTGATATTTCCAAAGGGAATTCATAATAATGTTTTCGAACAGTCAAGATTTACAAATGAGGCTTGATTCACACATCAGTCCCTGCTAAAACACTTCTTTAGGGTGTCCAAAATTAGAAAGTAATTTGTTTGCTACTGAGAGAGAAGAAGGCTGGAAGAAGGGGCGATCTGTTGTGGCCTCAAAAAATTAGACTCGTTGTCCTTTGGATGATTCCCTTCAACGTGGGCGATTGAAGAAGAAGGAATGCTCATTGTGAGGTCAAGATTTAGGTCAGGCAAGGCACGCTGATCATCGTCCAGGCGACTTCCGGCATCCGATGTTTGCTCACTATCAACGAGAGGCTTTGCCGGCGGTTGTATGGCCTGAACTTTCAATCCAGATGGTGTTGCAATGGCAGGTTTTGGCGGGTTACGTGAGCGCAGGAGATTCTGGTTCAAACGATGATTATTTGGATCAATCCCCATGTTTATAAGCTTTCTCCTTAAATGAGAGTTCCAGTAGTTCTTCACTTCATTGTCTGTTCGTCCAGGCAATCTTCCAGCTATTAATGACCACCTGAAAACATTTTACCGTTACAATCTTGATACAAAAAAAACAAAAAACAAACAAATGTGATACAGCTGTGCAATATTAAGATTAAAACTGATTTTTCTTTTTAGAATTATTAGAATAGAGCTTTTAATTTAACAACGCTATTAGAAATAATCAAGGATTTGTTATTTCATCTTCTTTCTTTTTTTAAAAAAAAAGGGGGCTTATAAAGCAAAGTTATATATGTCTGGACAGCAGCGAAATCTTCTTTCTAAATACATGCCATGCATGGTGCAGTTTTATTTTATACTTTTATGTCGAAAATAATCTCTTCTTCAATTTCAGCAGTAGGAACGGAAATTGAAGGGAAGGGAAAATTAAATTGTGGAGAAGTATCAATATATCTACCGGTTTCCTAGGAGTGCATGAAGCTTGATGATGAGATCCTCTTCATCTTCTCCAAAGTTGCCTCTTTTTAGGTCTGGCCGAAGATAGTTTATCCATCTCAGCCTACAGCTTTTTCCACAACGAAGCAGGCCTGACCAATCAACATGGAAACAAATACCTTCAATAGGTTTCCAACAAATTGAATTAACTAGTCAAACCATTTTTATATTTCTTTTTGAAAACAAAAGGGGATAAAGTAGGGAGCTTCGAAAACAAGAGGTGGGAGAAGGAGAAACCTGCAGCCTGAGGAAGAGAACGCCAACAACCTTCGCCATGTTTCTGAATATAATCTATGAGTTTCTGGTCTTCTTCCTTGGACCAAGCTCCTCTGTTGGTATCTTGTTTATCACAACACGGCCTCCTCATTATTTCAATCCGAAGCTTCTAAGAACAAATTGAAACGCCTCAGCTGGAAAAGAGCAGATACCCAGGAATCCGATACGGTAAAAATAAGATTCAAGTGGTGGTCTTTATTAGGATGATTGCTGCCATGTTTGCAAGAGAAAAAAGGTTGACTTTGACCGGTTGTTTTGCCATGCATGTGCGTGCAGGCTGTAAGGACGACCTCCCTGAAAAGAAAAGGTGCATCCTTGAGGGTTTCACGGTTTTTATTTTTTTATTTTTTTATTTTTTTGTTTTGAGTTAGGTAAGTCAGTTGCTGTTAAGTATAAGTCCCCATCCCTCGTACGTGTTCAGTGGACAGTTTCACATTTCATGGTCCACGTTTTTTCCAGCATTTCAGGATTATAAAATTAAAATCTCAGAAGTTGAGTCTAAATTTCGGTTTATTTGTTTTGAAAGAAAATGTTTTTTTTCATGGAAAATATTTTTTATCGATTTTAAATGGAACACAAACAAATGTAGAATACTATTTCTAGCAAAAATAACACTTTTTAAAATTTGGATTGTAAACTAAAAACTTTTACTTAGTTCAATTTGAGTCCTCATGAATTAACAGGGGAGCAAATTGCACGATTCAATTCAACTGATGAAAGTTCCAAGACCACCAATTAGAAACGATTTTTTTTGCTCAGTTAGAAAGTAGTTAGTCACCGTCACAGACAATATAGTAAGGAGTTTTTTTTTCCCTTCAAAATTATTGAACTTGATTTAACCTGGCAAGTAATTGTGATGACTTGTTGACCTGATTTTTAACTTGGCAAGCGGGGTGACATCTAATTTATCTAGAAAATATATCAATGACTCAATAAATCCGATTAAAATTCAATATATTTTTTTCATAAAAATAATACTAATAATTTTATTTTTTGGAATTCATTTTTTATTTTATTATATAATAATAAAAATAGATATTTTCAAGAAAGACAGCTAATAAAATCATGGAAATTAAAACCACATATGTTTTGGTCAAGGGTTGCGAGGATGATGTGTTATCACCTCTATCATCTTTACCCCTTTTTTAGCCTCTCTTATCACCACTTCTTGATCAATCCCCTCTCATATTTACTGCCTTTTGAGCCTCTCCCAGAAACATTATTGGATCTTGTCTTAATTTTATCAACTTCACCACCACCTAAAATCCACTTTGCATTGTCTTTGGCATGTCCTAGAATTATAGCCATAATGCTTACAATTATTACATCTTAAGTATGGAAGCCCTATTTCTTATCATGCCAAGTTGATCATCATTATCTTTCTTTATGAATATTCTTTTTTGCATATTTGGTGTGTAGTAGCTTGGGATGAAATTGTTAATATTCTCATAGAAAACTTTAACATTATTCAATAACTATGTCAAAATTAAATAATAACTTTAATACCATGTTAAGTATTTTACTCATAGTATATTTCAATAAAATAAATTAAAAAATAAACATAGGAAGAGGTTAGGTGCCCAGGCCTAAAAGATTGGGCTCGAGTGCCTTCCTCAAGAGTTAGAAGGCTGGGTGCTTGTGGATATTGAAGAACAAGTTTGTGCGTCAAGTCTTTTTTTATTATTTGTTTTTCCACTCCTCAACAATTTAATATATCAATTGCTAACTTTAAAACACCTTGAAATTAGTTTAAAAAAAGACAAAATTAAATTGAATAACGGAGGAAACCCTGGAAATAAAATGTTAACTGAGATTCTCGAGATTACAAAATAAATAATGGGACAATTAATTAGTTTTTCGTGGCTGGTAGATAGGACAGGGATAGAGAGACTGGGATTCCTTCAGGAAAAACAACAACGTACGAGAACAAAGGAAATTGGCACTATCACATGTTTTTGCGTTGACTGATAGTTTCCAATGAGAATCAGTAGCTAGAGAAGCACGTGACATTTTAATTTTTATTTTTTTTAAATTCTGGATAACTTGGCCCTGAACTTCCTGCAGCACTCCCGTCTATGTGGCTCTCCGACCAATAAAATTGCTGGGTGTTGCTTTCAAAATACACATTTATGTCAACAAATATGTACACGTGTGTGAAAGAGAGGAGGACTTCATCATTTGGCTTTTCAGCATTGATGATTTTTTTTGAGTTTCCTGTATTGTATTTTATTTTCTCCCTATTTTTTAGGGCTAGAGGAAACACCGAGGAATAGAAAACTCGGCCGTGATAGTCTCTGTTGGAGATGCTAAAGGAGGAAAGAGATCGATCGGGAGCGAAAAGTGAGAAACTCGCTCTCATTAGGGTTTCTATATCCAGTATTAATATTTCTTTTGAAAGCAAAACCGATCCTGGTAAGCCACACAATTTCATGCAAACACAAAAACGTGGCAGTGCTGACATCGACACTTCAACATTACGTGGTCGTACGGCTGTATTGATGACCATATCCAATTTCCGAATGAGAGATTGAGGACCACGGGTGGTGATGGCTGACATCTTTGATTCTTAATTTGATTACTTAAGACTTTATAGTTAGCAAACCATACACGATAATTCATTTCCTGGGGCTTCTTCGACCTGTTATTGGATAAAAATATCATCCAGCAGCATTGAATTTCATCATCAAAGTTCAAAAAACTTCAGCAGCGTGAGGTTGTCAAAAGTTGATCATCTGTGTTTATAAACACTATATATTATATGATATGAAACGAATATAGCAAGTTGCTGGAATAGCTCAGTTGGTTAGAGCGTGTGGCTGTTAACCACAAGGTCGGAGGTTCAAGCCCTCCTTCTAGCGACATTTTTTTAGCCGCTCCCACTTTCCTCTTTTTTCTTACAAAAAAAAGAAGCAGCCAATCGGTCCATCACTCACCTGTCTGAATGTAATTTGAGTTCCTTTAATTTTGGTAGTAATATAGTTAGACTCGTTTTTTGAACTGTTTCTCATCTATAAAATACCAAAACATTGTATGTTTTTTTTAATGATTACGATTTGTAAATATAAAAAATAAAATAGTTTTTTATTTAAAAAAATATTATTTCAATATATCCTCAGTGAAAAAATACTTTTATACCTTATTAGATGTAATCATCAACCTACCAATTAATTATTAAAATAAGAATATTCACCAGCAGAGGTTTATCCCAGCGGTGGTTGGAGGGCGCTCCCCTTCAAGAGACCGTGGTTCAAGTGTCCCAGCAGTATCTGGAGGGTGCCCCCTTTCATGACACCCTGGTTCGATCCCTGCCCGGTACGCCTGTCACCCCCGCGATGCCTTACATGCTCACTGGACTTGCAGGATGTGTAGTTGGTCCGGGGAATAGTCGAGGTGCGCGTAAGCTGATCCGGACACCCGATTACCAAAAAAAAATAAAAAAAAAATAAGAATATTCACAATGGATAACTTTGAGATTTTATCATTTTACTGATAATTTTATATTACGAACTGGTTTAGCAGTTTGCTGTGGGTGTTTTATGGATCATTTTGTCCCATCCAATAAAAATAGTGCTCCGTTTCCTGTATTAAAGTTGATAGAACCCATATAACTATTATTGCAATATTTATAAGGAGTGCTCCATATTTTTTCAGAGAAGAAAAATTAGCAGGAATGACATTTAAAAAGAAAAAGAACGGTTAATGTTCACATACTGGCCATGGCATTACACTTCATGAGAATATGCAAAGGCCACGCATGCATTTTCCAAATCATATTATAAACAGAATCATATAACTAAAGATGCAATCTCTATTATCCTTTTTAATTAATTAAATGGAAAAAAAAAACCCAGAATTTCCAGTGTGATGAGAGCAGAACGTTAGGTAAGCTCTGGAACACAAGAACAGAACGTTTATCATGAATTTCTTTCTACCTGCCAACTACTGTTAGGTTTCACGGTCCCTCTGCTACCACCGAGCTGCCTAACCCAACCGAGTTAATTCTTTTTTAACTGATGGGTTACGGTGGTCGAAGATCGATGTTGGCAGTAATATTCTTCCTTTTTTTTTCCTTTCACTATTGACCCTACTTGGAATCTCTATACATTCCCAACGTCGTCGGAGAATTTATTTGAGTGAACCTCTTTTTCCCCTCTCCTATTCGTGCATGATTAAAGTAATATTAAGTTATCGTAGATCTCATTGAATCTGAAGTAAGATCAACGATGGAAAACAATCTTCTTGATGATTTGAGCATCGGGATTGAAAGAGGACCTGGAATTTTGAACCATGTTGGTACACTCCTTCCCCCTCGATCTAAACTTTTTTTTTTATAAACAAATCATCGCCGCTGCATAAAAAAGAAACCACTTTGCCCCTAATTTTACTAATTAATTTTTTCTTTTCAAAACTTGTTACCAAACACAAGCTAGTCGTTGACCCTTTTTAATATTATGTTGATACATTTATGAATGAAAAATATTTTTAAAAACAACATCAATTACAATCTCAAATATTCACACCAAAATTGAAATCAACTCTAAAAAATTGAATTGAGAAATGGTTCCAAAAAAACCCCTTAAAAGTCTAGATTTTAAATGAAGCCTGTACTCATTGGATATCCTAAGAACCATGTCTGAAATAATTGAATCAGAAACAATCCAATTCCAATGCCTGAGATCACCACAACTTTTTTAACAGCACAGTAACCGGATCGGTGGATTCAATCAGAGAATGATGAACCTGAAATAGTCTTTTTCGACATCATGCTTCGATGGAGAAAAATGAAACTCGGGCCACCACGGAATTATTTTTTGCATACTCCTGGTAGAAAATAAGCAGCAGTGAACAGTGTGTAACCAGAGACTTCACTTATCAAAATGAATAGGCTTCGAGCAAGCTTTCTCGTATATGAACAGTCCATCTTCCGGAAGGAAACATGTCGGATCCACAGACTTGCTGTTTTCTGTTCCATCGTCTTTTTTGACAATATTACAGTTGATTTAATGTCTGTATTACCTACCAATTTCTGCTGTTGCTATCTCCGGAGGATAAACCGTCAGGCCAATCCTGTCATGCCACACCAGCACAATGAGTTGACAAAAGGTTTAATTGCAACCTAGACATCTTGTCCTCTTCCACCTTTAAGAATAAAGGTGTTCAACTTTTTACCTAGAAATTATATTATATAAAAATCTAAGCAAATACTTTTCATATTCTAACATTTTTTTTTATTGAGGATTTACTGTTCAAAACCTTTTGTTCAGATCTTAGTTCTTAAATATATTTTTTTTCAATTGTACTTTTATATGTCAAATTAAAGGATAATTAAATCAAATTTGTTAACCAAAACTAAATTAAAAAGCAAAGTACCAAAATAAAAAAAGCATTGGTTTCAAAATTCTCATAAAATATTTATTTTATTCCTCAAATTTTATACGTCATACCTATTTAATCCCTCCATATTTTTGCAATTCAATTTCGATATAAAAATTTGTTTTTTTTTTTTTTTTAGTTTCTAGCTTAAAAGATTTTTTTATTTTATTCAATCAATTTTATATCTATTTCTACAATCATTATTAAATAAAAATAATTTTATTAAAGAGTCATTGAACACAATAACTAGATGAATAACTTGTGTTGCGAGATCAAATATTATATAATATACATCTCTCTCATGACTTTTCTAGATATATATTTTGTTATGGCTAATGATTTTATTTATTTATTGATACAAATAATTCTTGGTTAGTTTATTTAATTAAATGCATGCATGAAATTTACAATTTACATTTGATATTTTTTATATAAAAATATATGTTGAAAAAAGCTGCATGTTCAATTTTTTTTGTTGAGGAAATAATTTAGCTTGCGGCAGAGCGTAAACGACAGCATGTTGAGATTCGCTTTTGAAAATAGAGTAGCAAATCCTGTGTTTCCCAAAATTCAATCCGAACGACCATGCATCTGACTCAAACCTGTAGTGCAAAAGATGATATTTTTAAATAAATAGATGCAGAATGTTGGTAAAAAAAGAAAACTAATGTACTCCAGACATCTCCAACAAGGTCGTTTGAGTGGCACTTGAAACTCCTTTAGCTGGCTTTGCAAAAGCACGTTTAATGTTACCAATCCCGTTTCGTCGGAGAGAATATGGATCTATTCCTGCCTTGTGAGCTGCAATAACACCAATCGCTTCCCAATAATTGGCGACCATGACCTGCACAACAGATTGCATTGCAAGTTCTGAAACAACCATAATTTCTAGGAGTATATTTGCAGTCATAATTCATTGACCATACCGTTTCAATCCCGAGTTTATCTGGCGTATCGTCAAGAACTGTTTCATTTTCCTCCACCGTAATTATGAGTGGCTGAAAGGAAGAGCAGTGATTCAGTCACAAGGATCCAAATACCAAACATAAACTGTCAGGGTTGAAGGGATAGCCAGGTAGGTAGAACAAGCTGGAAGGAGCTGGAAAGCCATTAATGAAATTTGCCTTCTAAAGAGTTCAGTTAACCAGTCATTTTTCTTTCCCTGTTTTTTTATTTTTATCTAAGGAACATGTAAGAAACAAATTCTAATCTCTACCTTGTTTCTTTTGCTTCTTGCAAAGGCAAGAGCACCATCTCCTGCACATGCATTGACAGGAAGAACAACACTGTCAACATCGCTGGCTAATAGGCAACCCTTCTCTAGGGATTGGGAATCCTTCGCCAAATATTGCGGTGCTTTACTCAGACCAGTTAGCACGCAGGGCAAGAAAGTATATCCTATCTGTTGAACAAGATTAAAATATAAATGCATATAGATAATAGAAAGAGAAATGCTAAACCATCAGCCTGCAAAAGGTGACGTATGGGATACAAATTGATAACACTAGAGGTAAAAATTAGGTTATTTCTTATCCAATTTGGAACAGTGTAATATCCTATGGTTATGCTCATTAATTTCCATTTATAGGAGTGGTGCCATGAAACCTCTACTTTACCAATTACGGAACATATGTTATTGTGGAAATATCAGTAAGGATGTTTGCATGGTTGAATGAGGCTAGTGATACTTGTGATTATCTCCAATCCTATCCAAATAGCACACTGGCTATGATCAAGAAAAACAAAGATAGCAAGTTAGCCATGTCAGTCAATTTACGAGGCAACAGAGAAGTTGTAACTTAATGGTTAAACACGCTATAGTGTACACTTGCTTGCACTGAGGTTCACTCCTATATTTCAAATGCCAAATGTTATTTCTTCTATTTAACTCCACAAACCTCCTCAGCAGCTGATCTGGGGCAAAGATCTTTGGTCAAGAGAAGCGGTAGCATTGCAGGAGCATGTGCACAAGGAATCTGGAATTCCCTAACCACCAAGTGGCTTATAACTGCTTCCACTCCCGCCAACAAATCTATTCCCTGCGAAGTTGAAGAGACTAAGATGGAATGACAAGAAAAATTCAAGAGCATCAAACACCCTTATTGCTTCAGTCAGAACCAGTAATGGAAAATAGCCGACATATCAAGTTTGCTATTTTAACAGCACAATACATAAAAAGCAATCTGGTGACTGAGCAATGCTCGAAAGGACAAAAGCCACATAACAGCATTACACCCTATAACTTGTTAAGTTCTGTGAAAGAAAATATGATCCACAGACCATGCTTTTCATCTCACTCGGTAGAGGAGAAGCAGAATAGTACCATATATTGTTGTAAATGGCTGGCTTACACTTTAAGTCCAAATTGTAGGATAGAGGACCGTTTGGGTACTGGAAAAATATCTGAGAAATGAGTCTGGATTCAGAACTGGATTCTAAGTTTAGCTCTCTTCTTTCCAACTTTTTTACTTTGCTTTCGCATAGTACTAATTTTCTAACTTAAGTAACAACTTTCAAATTACCAACACCCATATCAGGATTAAAGATTTACATGGTAATACGAGCAAGGAAATAGTACAAAACACATCCTTTCTTATTCCAACAATATTTAATTTTTAAACAACACTTCACCATTGAAGTATTTCACAGGATTTTCTATCATTCTGGAAAATAAAAATATAATTTTAATAAGCATGTTTAAAAGCACAACACAGTTAAAGGCCCTATGGAATTAAAGCATAACCATATGATATGTTTAAAAGCATATCATGGAATTAAATCTGTTCATGCAAATATTAAATAATACTTTGACATTGTATGGTTGTGGAACAGCATGGAATCAACAAGTTGGGAGCATGATTAACATACCACCCCCTGTCGATAATCATCAACATCCTCAACATCATCATCTGGAAAGCGTCCCACCACTGCTACAGCATTCACCTGAGATCGGTTAATTAAAGTCTCCACAGCTCTGAGTAGTGCACCAGGATGCTTAATTCTCCCAGTTGATTGCCCAGTCTTTGAATCAACCCACTTTTCCACCTGTTAAAGCAGCTCTTGCAATCACATTGGTTATAAAAAAAGACATAATTTTTCTTTTCTCTTCACTAAGCAAAGCAAATCCCAAACATAATTTCAAAGATCAATAGTTAACAGCACAGAAACTGACTTGACTGGCAAATCTGCCATCAACAGAGACACATCCAATTTAAAATTTCCCTTCTTAACTATGAGCAAAGACAAATTCATAATGTAGAAAGATTATTGACCATTAGCAATTAACTACCCTCAATTTATACAATAGACAGCTCAATAGTTAACGGTACATCCTACAAATGGCGCAACTAATTATCAATGAAAAGAAGATTTGGTATTTATTTAGAATAGTGCAGAAATCGATCCATGTGACATCAATAACAAGAAAAATTATCTGATGAGTTGTAAGGAATGATACCTCTAGTGGGGTGTCAGTGACAATATACTCCAAAACAGGCAATCCAAGGGAAGCCCTGGTGGCATCAGCCACCTGCAAATGACGGATTCGAAGCTCTTCCTCTATTCCACCATCAAGAACCAATCCCACCTACTTGTCACCACAAGCTCGAACCATGGCAAAATGCTAATCAGCAACTAAATTGTTTGACAGACGGCAGGAACAGACGAGGGCAAAAATAAATGAGAGATAAACAAAGGCACCTTGTTTTGGTGAACAGGCTGAAGGGCCCACAAACCTTGTGCAAAACGGTCAAGAGCATAACCTTCAACATATAAAACATTAGGCATCGGCCAGTACAGCATTGCAGCATTAAGCACCTGTGATTTACATTCAATTTAAAAGATCTTTAACCACTTCCTACCAAAACGAGAAACGCACAACCATAAACTAATCTCTCCTACTGAAATTATTTGTACCATCGACTTGTTTTTGCAAAGTAAGTACTAAATAAAAAGAAAACGCACATTAGGATGCGTGATAAGGCAATCCACGACGGAGGATAAAGCACGAGCAACAGGCAAAGCATCGCCGGCGAACCCACCTATGCTGGCCCCTACTCCAGTTGGTACTATCATCACGCTAGTGTACTCCCTCCTACACTGTATCCACCCCCTCCCCCATTAACCAAGATAAATTGCTAGCGTTTAAAAAAATATATATAACGAAACTGACCTTGTTCGAGCAGGAGGGAGGAGCAAAACATGAAATTCTACGACGAGTAGACGGTCGTGATGTGGTCGTTAATGGAATGGATGGACGGCTGTTATGGAGCGTTGCCGTAGCCATTTTTTTCTTATTTTGGCTAGGGTAGCAGGTGTCGTTATTGTTGAATGGTGCTGCTCATTGACTCGTCTGGGATTTTTTTTCCCTCTCGCAAGGTTTTTACAACTTCGCTCTAATTTTGCTTATCTTTCGCTCTCTGCCTACACTGCTTGTGGTTTCTCACTCCTCCACTCAATTCTGCAAAAAGATGATAAGCCCATTGGGCCTCTTTCATTTTCTATTGGACTGCCAGCATCTTATTATTCGGTTTCTCGACTCCATCATCCAAAAAACTAAAAGAGAAGGATAGACTTTGTTTTTTTCCAGTTCGATTATACTTGTCGAGTGAATCAAATAATTGAACAGGTATGCTTGAGTTTGATTGGTACTGTATAAAATGAGACTGAAATATATAATTGAAATTATATGTGAATAGTTCGTGATAAGTTTGAATTTTGGATTTTTAATGGGTTAAAAATTTAGTCAGGTGTCTCCCAAGCATCGGACGTGATGACGTTTCCCGTAAAATTAGAACAATGTGCGAGCAGGCGCATCATTTATTGATATTGTCAAATTAAACAGAAAGGGTAAAAAACACTCGACAGCTGCACCCCATGCAACAGGGAACACCTTCCATGGAAATTTTTAATTATGCATCGAGAACCTCGAATTTCACACATGCAAGAGCGTTGACATCATCCCATGTAGAAATCTCGGAAGGAACTAGGTAGTGAAACATAATTTTAATGAAACAGTCACCGGATAAGGTGGTGACATTTTGAAGTTCTCAGCTCGCCTCCTGCTCATTTGATCAACTTCAATGGTCGCATCATCACATTGTCTTCGTGATCCAAGATCTGCGTATATAGAAAGGTCATCTTCTGTTCACCAGTTTGATGTACAGGTAAATAAATTTGAAAGAAACAAAAGAACCATTTTTAAATGCAAAGTATAGATATTAGTGTTTTCGATGACTCTGCAATTTTATATATGCACGGCCTCTGCAAGGCTAGCGACAAGCATGATGAATCCCAGAAGCTCTCAACTCAGAAACCTCGGGGTACCCGTGAACAAGAAAGTGCACATCGGAATGTACGCGTTCTGATCTCGATGTCCTCCTACATTTTGTTTTGTTATGGACAGATCCTGAATTCTGTGTATGAGTGGCTCAGACAAATACTTTACAGTGCCACAAGGAACCTAATCAACCACATAGATTATGTTTTCTTGAGTAGAAAGAGGAATTACTTTCTCATGAAAACAAACACTAGATTACAATCGAGCAGCAATGATCAGAGTTGGGCAATTTAGCTTTTTGTTGGCTTGCCAGCAGCAAACAAAGTCGTGTCAATCAGTAGCTACTTAGCTGGGGCATCCTTATATAGAGTAACTGACTGGTAACTTGTTTCTTCATGTCTGAAAGGGATGCGCCACCAACAGGGCCTAAACCCCAGTTCTTAAAAACGTAACCCTTTTGCGCAAGAGTCAAGTGAGGTCACTATGTATATTCACTGGGGATTATTCGATGTGGTTCAATACGTTATGCTCTCTTTTCACCCGTCAAAAAAAAACAGAGAGAGAGAGAGAGAGATGGTAGGTAAGCTAACCTGGGAAATCATAAGATTTGTTCAAGAAAAACAGCACTTACGTGGCAATGGTAGACGAAACCAGGCTGAGCTGTTGCATCGAACGGATAGGATTCATTTGAGTGTATATATGCAAATCTGACAAGAATCATGGTCACAGATCCAGGTGTCATCTTGTACACATTCTTCCATCCCTTCTCATGGGCCGGCACCTCTATTTTTTTTCCACTTGCATACTGATCTATTTTGCACTTGATCGCGTCGTTCAATTTCATCATGCACGCTGTAAACTCCTCCTCGTTGACCAACTCGGTTTGATCAATCACCTTAAATAATCCCAAATGAATATGCAACGGGTGATTGTCGTCTGTCAGATTGATCACGTTCCATATCTCACTGGTCCCCACTTTTGGGGTCTCCGTAACTGGTTCATCATATGATTTTCCGTTGATGTAAAGATGGGTTGGCTCATCATTGCCGGTTGTGTACTCGTACATGGCAATGTACCGTGTCTTTGATGCACAGGATAAATCAGCATGAGGGTATTTTACCAAGGTTTTGGGTACTCTCCAAGTGTCATGCTCTGGCTTCTTCTTGATGATAAACTTCATGACCTTGTCATTGGCTTCGTTCACTGGATCCCCAGTTGGGTAGGGATACGCTGCATGATTGCCTAGAATTGCACTGTCTGACTTTGAATTTGAGAAGTCAACCACCACGTCAGCGATTTCAGACGGGCCCAGGAGGATTTCATCGGTGATCACTGGCTTCTCAAGGTATGCTGAATCAGCTGCCACATGGATGAATTTCAGACCGTTGCTGAAAAAAAACTTGAAGAATCTTGCATTGCTGGCATTGATGATACGAAATCTGTATTTACGACGACGTACGGTCAGACGAGGCCATGCTTTGCCGTTGACGATAATTGCATCGCCAAAATACTCTGGCTGCCACTGTGGGTGTATGGAGGGGTTATTTCCTGTGAAGCTCATGTATATCGAACCGTTAGTGCGAAAGCTACGATCGAACACAATCAACGTCCGATCAAATTCATCACCACTCGGCAGTCTAAGCGGGGCCTCAACTTCACGATCACGGATAATGTACGCCCCAGTCAAGCCAGCTAATAGGTTGACTCTAGTCAACCCCATGGCATGATCATGGTACCATAAGTTTCCTGGATGCTGCAGGTTGTAGTAATGATATTCCTTCTTGGTCCAAGTGGGTCCTACCTCTTGAAATCCACGGGTGAACCATGACTGTGCATGTCCATCACTCTCAGGCTCACCAATGCTACCGTGAAGGTGCACCACTGTAGGAATGCCCTTGTTGGTTCTAGGTATAGCAGTTGGTATGGTTGGGTCCCATGGAAGAATATGGTTCGACGGGAGATGATTTTTCCACTTGACGAAGGCATCGATTCCACGAATGGCCTCGATGGTTGGGCCAGGGATTGTTGCGTTGCGCTTGGATGCACCATAAGCATACACTGGTGTAGGCGGGAGGTCTCTGTGGAATTTCTGCGCACCAAAGTCAGGCCAGAATACAGCGATGCAATTGGTTTTCACTTTTTAGAAAAATAATAAAGTACGAGAGAAGCCCTTTTCAGATAATGCAACAATTATAGCACACTGGGGACGGAGCCAGCTAGGAGCATTCTAGAAAGTATCGAATTTGGCTCTTTTTCCAACAGCAACAAGAAAAAAAACCCATCTCCTAGAGACTCTTCCAAAACGCAAGTAGGAGCATTGTATAATGCCGGATCGAAACTTGTGATGGAATCAGGGCAACTTTTTGATTTTTTTTATGAAAATATTCACAGTATCATCAGAAAAAATAATGCAACAATGATGGCAACAAAGCAAGGAAAAGTAGTGCTGTGTATGAATTAAAAGCGGCTCCAGCAGGTCGGGTTTCAGACCAGGAAGTGGATGTTTTTATACAGTTCCTTTTCTGTTCATCAGGGGTTTTAACATAGTTCGCCAACCATCCACGTCGAAATTAAAAAAAAATCCTGGGGATTTTAATCACCTCAGAGGCAAGAAAAGGCTATAAGAACCCTCATATACAGAAGGCATGATTATAAAAAAAAGGAGACTCTGTGTAATTCGCTAAAAACTTCAATTTACCAGAGAGAACAAAAGCTCCACTCGTCAGATTGAAAAAAGAAATACATGTAAGAAAAACTAGGAATTCTGCAGGTACGTAATTATGATATCGAAACATGCTATATAATCAATTAAACACGGCAAGGAAATAGAGGCGTAGTGACCTTACCCATTGCTTCTTGTACATGCCAATCTTCAATGGCTTGGATTTGTAAACACCATTCACTACCTCAAAACTTTGAATCTTGGGCATGTCTGGAAGTTCATCGACGAACTTCTCCAACTTAGATGGACTAAGAAGATTGTCCCTGGCCCATGTTGTAGGAAGCACTATGAGCAGGGCTGAACAGAAGATTTTAAACACCAGAATTCTCTCCATATTAAACAGCAAACACAATGGCTGGAAGTGATAGCAAACTAGCTACTAGATAAGGAGAGAGGTTTTTTGATGGAGGGAGAGAGAGCTTGGTGAGATTTAAGTTCTTTCTTTGCCATTTCGTGGGCTTCGATGTCTTTGAAAAAGAAAGATATAAACAAGGACAGATTCTATTCCGAGCATGCATGATCAGATTTTTTTATAACTTGTATTGAAGAGGTAATTAAGTTCTTTCCTGTAAAAAAAAAAGTGTCGATTGATACTTTTTTTAACGAGCCGTCTGGGTTTTTTCTACCCTTCGAAACGGTCCTGTTTCGCCTTTAATTTAAAGATTTTGGTGAGATTTCAATTCATTTCTTCGTCTTCCGATATCTTTTAATTTCATCTAGGATTCAAATTTTTAATTTTATATAATTTTATCCCTTTAAGTTTTAACATCACCCCCAACTTCTAGTTTTTTTTTATTTTGAATTGATCTTGGATTTATAAAGTTCAACTCTTAATTGACCATCAAATTTTTAATTTTTTTTAATTTCACCACTTATTTCAATCAATTATATTCATATAGTTTGGCGTGTTTTGAAAAATGGTTCTTTGTCATATATTTATTTAATTTGACTATTAGTTGACCTTAAACTTTTGATTCTCTTGTAATTTTACCCCTAATTGCAATCAATTAATTCGATAAAAAATAAATTTGGACTTCTAAAATCTTGATCTTCTCAGTTAAGTCCAAATTAGACTCTCATATTTAAGTTTTCTCCTATTAATTTTCTAATAAAATTAAATTAATCCATTTAAATATTAATTAAGTCCCTGTACCCAATTAAATCTTTTAATTGAAACCATTTGAACTCTTAAACATAATTAAACTTATAATTTGGTCTCCTAATTCCATTCAAAATTTCAATTTGATTTTTCCATCATATCAATTTCCTTGCTATTTTTTTTTTATCTTGAAAAGGTTAAGATGATTTGGAACAGGTTATGACATTCTACGCGGGACAAAATTACTCGAAGTTGGCATCAAGGGATATTCACTATCATCTTAGATAATATTTTGAAGTTGGCATTGTAAATCCTTATTGTCCGAAATAGATTAACAAAATCAGGATTTTGCACCTTCAGGACTAAATCCAAGGAAGATGGAATGATCCCGGCTATAACTTTGACACGCCTGCAAAAAAATCTCATTGTGTCAATTGCTTGTCTGTGTGGGAAGTCAATCATTTTTAATTATGAGATTCACACTTCATGAATATATAGCTGCGTGGCACGTCAGTTTTATGATATTTTAGATACAAATCTTATCTGTATATCACTTTTCATAATTAAAATTAAAATTATTTTAAAGATAGAATAATGCTAGTTTTGGAGTTTTTTTTTCAAAATCTTTTTCTAAAAAATCCAACCACGGCTGGTTAATTTTAGAGATTGTGAAATTAGTCGAATTACATGCAAGCTGACTCAGAGAGCAATACTAATCAGAAAAAACAAGGCACCCCCAAAAATACTGACAACAGACCATGTGATTTATACCGTGGCCGGTTAATTTCCCAGTCCTTCAGCTCGATCGGGCAGCATCCACCAGTTTTTCAGCTCTAAATCAAACCACTCGTACATGTCTCCTCAATAATGCTATTTTTGTTACCTTCTGCAACTGTCAAAGTTATCTATTATATAAACTTTAAAAATATAATTCAATTTCATAGATATAGATAGTTTTGATTTATTTTTTTTTCAAAATCAACAATACTTTAATAATTTAGTGCTATATTTGGTGCTCCCCCTTATTTATTTTAAGAAAAATAAATTAATTAATTTAAAATACACAAACATGCATGATTTTATTTTGAAGATTTATTAAAAAAATATCTAAAAGAAAAAAAATAAAGTTATTTCAGTCCTTATGAAGTTAGGGTAAAAAAGGTAATGGGGTTATCCCACCCCCCAATTTCTCTCCTCTCTCTTGTAATGTTAAAAATTCATGTGGATATCATTTCATTCCCCTCGCTGTAAAGTATCAGAGAATATAGGACACGTATGATGCTAAAAAATCTCATCACGGGCCCATTTTTTTTTCTTTCACTCTAGAATGGTCGATGGTTGAGCCTTTTTTTCTCTATGAACACAGCCAGAAATGGACGGCTAGGAGACTATAAACATATCATATCACCACCAAGTCTTCCACTCACTGTTGGACTTGATGTGAGCCCTGACGATCTCAAAAAGTGTGATGTTTACATGAAAATCCAACCTGTTATCCTCTGCCTTACAATATTCGGATAATTCTCATGTGTGAAAAGAAAAATATGAAAATAACAAATGCATTGTTCCCTTTTTATTATGTCTAGCCTTGTAGTCTCCGACAATTGGCTTAAGATCTGCCTGGATTGATGCTATGTAATGTTGTGGTGAGATGAGTGCAGTGTGGCGTGGAAACGATTCGGTCCATGCGATGTTTCATTTAGGTTTTGGTGGCGGTATGAGGCAGTGGCAATTAATTATGTTTGAGATGTCTTTTGGTTGGCCTTGTGCTGAGTTTGATTATGCTGATGAAGATTCCTCGATCACTACTCAGTGGGTCTTTATTTTGTTGTGCTGTGGATTTCGTTTGCTTCTTCTCGACTCGTTTCGCTAATTAAAACTTGTTTCTCGGTGCATTTTAAAAGTGTTTATAAAAAAATTTGAATTTATTTTTATTTTTATTTTAAATTAAAAAAATTAGTATTTTTAGATCATTTTTTATGTCAAAGATAATTTTTAAAAAATAAAAAAAATATATTATTTTTTTATATTTATAAACAAAAAATATTTTTAAAAACAACTTAAATCAAAATCAGATGGAGAATAATTCTGGGCAATATAGAATAAAAAGGACAAGACATTAGGGTGGAAAATGAGCTGTAAATGGTCCAGGATACATCTAATTATTATAACCATTTTATGAAAGGCATTTGATTATCGCAAGCTGCGACTTCCCCGGGGATGAAAAGAGCAGCAGATTCCATCGGAAACTTAAACGATTATATTTACAGTCCAAGACTTCATTGCGGGGTTGTCTCCCCGTCCAAGAAATTGACTAACACATAAATCACGTCCTCTTTTATTGTGTAAAATTTCATTATTTATCTAGACTCGGATTATTATTTATTGTGATAGTAAAATCATCATTTTATCCCCAGAACTAGAGGTATTTTTGAATTTTTCACGGGATATGAATGATATTTCTGAATTTGTTGCACAGTAAAACTACAAAAATAGCCTCCCTAAACGACAAAAACAAACACCTGGAACCGGGGGTATTTCCGAATTTTCACCCCCAGTTTTTTATAGATATCGCCGGGTACAGTGGTATATGGGTAATTGACCAATTTTTTAATATTTCTTTATTCGGAACACTGTAGGCACGTGGTGCAGCCACGCCGGCAGTGTTCCGCCCGTACGCGACCTTCAGACGGCGTGTGCGGCCTCTTACGACGATCAAAACACGACTTCTGCAGTGTTAGAAGAAGCATCGCAATGACCTTTGTATCTCGGAGCGGCGCGTGGCCTCTAAGTCAGGTTGAAGAATCGTCGTTGGACAGGTTTATCCCCCTTTGCTCGTTTCTCTCTCCTTCGTCGGAAGTACATGGCGGTCCTTAACATTTGTATTAGTTTCATTTCAGTCCCTGATTTTTTGATTTCGTTTTCTTATTGATTTTTCAATGGGGTTTTTGATTATTTTCAATTATGCCCTTCAATTTAAATTGATTATATATAGTATGTTTCATTTTAGTACTTACTCTTTTGATTTTTTGTTTATTTTTGGTTCCTTTATTAATTTTGGTATGCAAGTGTTAATTTGTTCTAATTTGGTCCTCTAACTGAAATTGGTCATATATGTCATTTTTCATTTTGGTCTTTATTCTTTTAATTGTTTCAACAATTGTTTTTTTTAAATCCCTTTATTATTTTCGGTCCCAAAGTTTTGATTTGTTTTTTTTTTGTCCTTCAATTGGAATTAATTATATATTTTATTTTTCATTTTGGCACTTATTCTTTTAATTTTTTAATGGGTATTAATTTCTTTGGTTTTTTGGTCCTTCTTGCACATTGTTTATTTTCATCCATATTTATGTATTTATGTTTTTAGTTTTTAATTTTAATTTTTGCCGTTTTATTTTTTGATAGGGTTTTATTTTTATTTGGTTTCGTTATGAAAAATTGATTTATGTTGGTTACACAGCATTTTGTTTTTAAATATTGCTTTATTGTTTTTCGGTACCAAGATTTTGATTTGTTACATTTTGTTATTTAATTGAAAACGTGTGTGTGTGTGTGTGTGTGTGTGTGTGTGTGTGTGTCTAGTTTTTTTATTTTGGCACTTATTCTTTTAATTTTTTATTTATTATTAATTACTTTGGTTTTTTCGGTCCTTTTTAGCAATGTTTATTTTTGTCTGTATTTATTTATTTATACTTTTAATTTTTATTTTTATTTTTTAACATTTTATATTTTATTGGAGTTTTATTTTTATTTGGTTTGGTTATGAAATTTTAATTTATGTTGGTGATCATTTTAAAATTAGTATTGCTCATTTTTCCCTCTATTATTTTTTTTGGTATTTTTTGTTATTTTTATCAGTTTTTCAGATCATATGATTTTATTGTTTGCACAATGATAATGATAATTTTAGTGATTATTTTACTATTATTTTTTTATAAAAATATTTTGTATTTTTTTTAATTCTTTGGGACAATTTAATGATTTTAACTATTTAGACAGTAATGTTGATAATAATTTATTTTTATCCGGTTCAATTATGAAATTTTAATTTATGGTGGTAATCATTTTAAAATTAATATTGCTCATTTTTTCCCTCTGTTCTTTTTTTTTGTTATTTTTATCACTTTTCGGATCATATGATTTTATTGTTTGCGTAATGATAATGATAATTTTAGTGATTATTTTATTATTATTTTTTGTAAAAATATTTTGTTGTTTTTTTTAATTCTTCGGGACAATTTAATGATTTAACTATTTGGGCAGTAATGTTGATAATAATTTTAACTGTTATAGTAATTTCAATAATTCAGATATCTTAATTTTCTTGCTTTTTTAATGATAATAATAATTTTATACTGGTTATTTAATTGAAACATACTGAGCGGATAAATTTATATCCATTTAAAATTCATATATTTTATAGAAAACTTGCATTTTACAAGATTTCTGCACATATTTATTATATTGTTAGAATTTATATAATAATAATAAAAATCTTACATAGTTAATATTTTTTCATGTTGAAAAAAATATGGTGTCACCTGTGACGAGGCGCGGGGGCATTGACTAGTATAATTATATTTAATGTTAGCCTCTTCAGGTCAAAAAAATATAGAAGCTTTCAATTTCGAGGTTTCCTCCTCTCTCTCTCTCTATATATATATACTAGCCACTACTCCCGTGCCTCGTCGCGGGCGACACCATATTTTTTAATGCAAAAAATATTAATTTTTTTTTATATAATATAAATTTAGTCAAAATACTAAATTTGTGCATAATTCTTATGAAGTGCAAGTTTTCTATAAAATATATGAATTTTAAATCGATATAAATTTATTTGTTTAATAGGTTTTAATGAAATAACCAGCATAGAATTATCATCATCATTAAAAAAGCAAGAATATTCAGATATTTGAATTATTGAATTCATTGTATTAAGAATAGTTCATTTTATAATTCAATTTAAATCACATTTAAAAAAAAATTATGAAAAGACCTGCGATAATTAAATAACAAATAAGTAGTTAATCTTCTATTCACAAAAGACGAAAACATAAATTGAAAATTCATCCCTACATTATCATCATTTTCATTACTATAACAGCTCAAATTATTATCAGCATTACTTCCCAAACAATTAAAATCATTAAATTACCCCCAAAAATAAAAAAACAAAATCAAAACATTTTAGCAATAAAACAATAAAATCATAAAATTATCTGATCTGAAAAACAGATAAAATAACAGAAAACACAAAAAAATAACAAAGGAATAATAATCTAAAAGCATGAATGAATAAATACGGATAGAAAACAAACATTGTCCAAACATTGTATTTTTTAATGGATTTTTAAATGTTTTTAGATCATTTTCATTTCATGTGCTGATGTTAAAAATAATTTAATTTTGTTTTATAATTTTAATATATTTTTAAATAAAAAATATTTTTTTAAAAAATTAATCACATTTCCAAGCAAAATAAAAATTATATTAAAGCAAAATTAGAAACTGCCGAAAGTGGGATTCGAACACGCGACCTTTGTAATAATCTCGCGTACGTTTGCCAACTCGGCTACCTGAACTTTTCGTTAATCATTAATGAAAATATATATTCATAGTATTAATGTTTTGTGGATGCAAAATCAGAAACTGCTAGGGTGAGATTCAAACCCACGCCTTTTCTAATAATCTAGCGCGCCTTAGCCAACTTGGCTACCTGATCATCTCGTTCATTGTTAACGACAATATATATTAATAGTAAGTATTACTGTGGATAAGCACAGTGAAACTGAGATGCGTTTTATATTTTAGTTGATATTTATTATTATTATTATTATTATTATTATTAATGTGAAAGTCTGAATTTTATAATCTTTTAAGTTAATAATCATATAAATTTTTAGTAGTTATCATGTAGCACTCAAATAACCTAATCCCGAAACACACCTCTTAATCCCACCTACTATATGTTTATTTCCTCCGGTATAATTAATCAGCTCGGTTATGTGATCTCCAACGTGTAAGGCACTGGGCTTAAGTGCTGTGCAGGTGATCATGTCATGCTGGGCTCGGCATTATCCATCAAGCTTTTTCCTCTGTAGAAAATTCTTGGGTGCCCTAGTTTGGAGAGTGAGGTTGTCGTTTTCAAAACCCAATCGTTCATCTATTGATTGCTGGGGTTGTTTTTGTTTTTTTCTACTTTTTTGAACAGCCCACCTACTTATTTATTCCCGCACTCACAAAAATTAAAACGAAAACCAAAAGTATTTATGTTTCTGTATTTAATATATATATATATATATATATATATATATATATATATATATATTAAAATAGCTTATCTACCGTGTTCTTTATAAAAAGAGATTACGACAAGGATAAAGCACGGGTCAAATATAAATTCTTATATAAAAATAAATTGCATAAATACAAAATTAACTACAACGGTGGTTAGATAATGAATAATTGGTGAGAGGAATCGGGGATATTATCAAGTGGTGGCCGGTTGACAAGTTAGTTTTTCCAATTTAAAAAATGAATTAATCACTCAATTTTATTTCAAAAAGTAATAATTTAATACACTTTATTTTTCGTCTTAAAAATGATTAGATAGTGTGTGGAGCATGGTAATCAAACTCGCGAGTTGGCTCAGCAAACCTGGTTGGACCGGAAAGAAAAATTGAAACCGGTCAAACTCGGTCAAACCCGGTCAAAATCGGGTTAACTCGTAAAATCGAACCGGATCGGTCCGATTTTACGATCCAGGTTTTTCATTATTTTAAAACCAAATCTTGCACTGATTTACCTAATCATCTCTTATATTTATACACAAAAATATTTACCTTCTTATTTCTCATCCGATGTGGGATAATTAAAGAAGGAAACCTTTTAACTGATGCTCGGCTGGAGAGACTCTCGGCTGGATAGTGGAGACGGGGGTATTTAAAAGGAGAGGAATTGAGAAAACATTGTATTTGTCCTACATCGGACAAATTGAATTTGTCCAGCATTTTGCTGGACAAATTATATATATATATATATATATATATATATATATATATATATATATATATATATATATATATATATATATAATGTTTTTAATATATATATTAAAAAAATTATAAAAAAATATATATTATAAAAAAATAAAATTGTTGTGTTGATTTTATAAAAAATAAAAATTATATATATATCATGGAATCACTCTTGAAAATCAGTAATATTAACTTTAAAATTTATAATTAAATTTTTTCATTTTTTACTTTAAATTAAATTTTTTTGATGTTTTACATCATTTTCATATCCTGATGTCAAAATAATTTATTGGAGTTGGAGCTAGTACTAGTAATATTGATGTTGACTGTTGATACCAGTATTAGTAATTTAGTACTGATAATCCTTTCAATAATAATACTTTTGATAAATATATTAAAAATAACGAGAAAAATGACGGACATGAGACTGATTTTAATTTATATAGCATATCATTAAAATATTTATTTTAAATATGTTTATTTTTACCTAATGAAATTCTATGGACATAATTGTTTTGTAATGTATTTTTAAATTATTTTGAATTATATATGAACCTTAAATAATGAAGTTTTATAGCCATAATTATGTTGTATTGTATTCAGAAATATTTTACTTATGATTTTACGATTTTTCTACCTACATGATTTTAGCTGTGATTTTATGATTTTTGTACGGATAAATTCGGGTACGATCTTACGATCCGATTTTTCGGAGCCCTTTCCGATACGTGTCAAAATCTCGACTGTGACAACCTTAGTGCGGAGATTGGTGTGTGTGTGCGCGCGCGAGAGAGAGAGAGTCTGAACATAATGATATTAAATTAAACGTGTTCAGCTCTGATCAATGGATTGAATACTTGTCGGTTAAAAGAAAAATAAAAAAGACTAATTAATTCGTCTGTAAAAACTAAATAAACTAATTTATAACTTTCTCGTCTTCTGCCTAAAAATCACAGGGACGACAATGTGAGGTTTCTAAATATACAACCCTCGATGCACTGCAAGGTCTTGCTTATATATATATATATATATATATATATATATATATATATATATATATATATATTCAAAAAAAATAGTTTAAATCTAAAAATAAAATTAGTTAGAATTGTGTAATTTAATCTAAAAAAGACAAAATAAAATAATTTTTCTGAGCAAAATTATGAACATGTATTATATTATGAAAATATCATCATCAATCCCGCAAGGTTATCACATTCTCTGATTGCTCTTTACTTTTAACATAATATATATAAATATATCAAGAAATTCCTTGTAAATTTTATCTCAATCTAACGGTCGGATTAAGAGATAGATTGATATTCTAAAATTATTCATTATTTAAAAAAAAAAATATTTGACCAAAACGTTTTAGCCGATATTTGATCAAAAAATTTGGAACAAACTAAAATTATCTTATTTTTTTAACTGATACAAAACATTTCAGTTATTTCAATTAAAACATAACAAAACACACAACCCTGCTGGGGCTATTCCAAGCCCTTGTGATTAAGTCTTAACATACTTTGATGCTGTGGATTCAGTGAGCGATGTCCGTAGTGCATCTAAACCTACAGCTGGTGTATGAAATTCTCGCTTCCCGTACGAGGATCCTTCTTCCACCCATGAATCATGGGCTGGACCCTTTGATTCTTGTTCGTTGTGATCAAGAGATATGAAATGGTCCACTTGGGCCTTGCAGTGATTGAACATGCTCTTGTAAATTTTAATTCTTTTATTACTTTGGTTTAGATTTGCCTAAAATGAAATTTAAAAAATAAAAATATTATTTTTACAAGCATCCTTGCTGCACAAGGGATGATTTAAAGGCACTCAATTTTTATTGTTTATATTTCTAAATAATACACACCCAATTTTTTTCTTTATATTTACTTGGTCGTATCTCTCCTTCCACACAAAGAAAAGAACAAGATACAGAGTTGAACTAAAATTAGAAACAAACATCTTAACACACGATACACTGCTAAAAATAGAATAGAAGATTCAGAGCTAACTACTGAGAAATCCCAAGTCTCAATTCTCAACCCGACCTGTTCCCCTACACCAACCACCACCGGAGAGTTCTGTCAAGAGCAACCACCTCCCCTCAACATTACATTTATTCGATTCAGCACACCATTCTTTTTTCACTCTTTCTACATGCTTTTCATTACATTACGGAACAGCTGCTAGAATCCCCATCACTGAACATTTCAGTGGATGATGCTGCAGAGCTATCACCACCATAATTAGATTGTTCAGCGTAGGGGTGAGGGTTATAGCAATAACCAGTGGTGGGTAGATTATAATGAGACCGGTGATACAGCATCTGAGGTTGTTGCATGCCAATCCTGTTCTGCATCATCATTGGGGCTGGATGGTTTTGCCCTAAAGGGTTCATCGGCATGGTATATCCACCAGTCGCGAATCCCGCTGCTGCAGGAGATTCTTGATGCCCATTATTAATGGATTGAACTTTCATCCCCAGACCATTGAGATTGCCTCCTAATGCAGCCATGGCAGCATTGCTAACAGTAGCACCATTGCCATGGAAACCAGCAATGTTCATCATGGTACTGATGTCGTTTACTAATTTACCCTCCCCGGTATTGATGTTTCCACCACCAAATTGGGCGTTTTTCATTTGCAATGCTGCCATGGTTTTCTGATCTATCCCACCTGGATTGACCTTCATTCCCATATTCTGACTTGGGTTCCCTTTCTTTCCGGCATTCCCGTTTAAAAGATTTTTCATTTTGTTATCGTTACAAGCCGGGGGAATGGCACTGGTACCTTTCTTTGCATTGTTTGCATCCATTACTTGCTGCCTGAGAAGACCCAGTTGGGTAGGTCCAAGAAACCCGAGGTCATCCCCATCATCATCATCTTCATCATCTAAGTAGTCATCTTCTTCAGAGCTAAACGAGGGGAATTTCTGCTGGTTCTTCAAGGCCTCGAGGCCTTTGACCATGCCTTGCTTTTGATTTATATTGCTCTTGTCATCTTTTATACAGTTATTTTGTTTTTGGGTTGACTTTTCGGACCAAACCTCAGCATGTTTCCCAGCTTTAACTAGTTTTTTTATTAAAGTCTCAGTATCTAGAGTACCTGAAACTGTGACTTTTTGCTGTTCGGCATCAATGTTTACCTGGTAAACTCCTGCAACGAAAGGATTTCAGAAAACATAAATGAACAAAAGCCTGGAGAAACAGATTACCAAATTAATGTATCGAAATCACTGTCTAGTAGAATGAACATTCATCAGATGAGGATACATTTCGTCAATCTTAATAACCGGCCATTACATAGAGCATTCTCTTTATGCAGAGATTATACATGTCGTTAACAGATAATTCCTCTTTTGCTACCAATTATTAGCGACAAAGTGAAAAAATTCAAGAAACTCGACTGCGCTATTAGAACCAAAAAGAGCAATCAAACCAAAATCCCACATCAAAGAGGCAAAGGCAAGGACATTATAATGTAGTACAAAAATGGCGATGAGAAAGTGAGCACCTTCAATCCTCTGAAGGAGTTTCTTTACTTTCTGCTTACACCCATCACAGTGTATGTTCACTTTGAGAACAGAAGTCTGTATATAAAGAAGAAAAGAAATAAGCAAAAAACAAGAAAAAAAGAGGCTACCACCAAACTTTACAATCAGATAAAGAAAAATACAATGGGAAAGTAAACTTTAAGAAGAAAGGACACGGAATATGGCGAGGAAAGAAAGGGAGAGAGACCAGGATCTTGAGGATCTTAAAGTCATCTTCTTTAGTCATCTCTCCAGTGCCGTTTTGTAATGAAAGAGGCTCAAAACACGCAGCTTAAAAAAAGGAGAAGAAATAAAGTAGAAAGAAAAAGTTAGCACATTCTCTCTATCTATATAAGCTAGTGAGAGTGATAAAAAGGTTATCACAGGTTCAAGTTACACAAAACTTATAGTTGGATTGATAGATAAAGGGATTATTTGACATTAAATTTAAAAAAAATAATTAAAATAATTTGAATTTTTATTTTTTATTTAAATTATTATTTTTTGATATTTTTATGTATTGATATCAAAATAATTTTTTAAAAATAAAAAATTATAATAATAAATTTTTAATACCGGCCAATTACATATAATAGATAGAAAATATAGATGCTCCGTTCATTTCTTACTTCTCTTTTCCTTTTTTCTTCCAGTTCTCAAAAGCACAAAAAAAATATCCTGTTTTTCATTTTCATTTTTTATTATTATTTGTAAAGTTTTTTCATGTAGTAATATTAAAAATTACTTTGAAAAATAAAAAACAACATTTTCAAATTATATTTTTAAATAAAAAAAACATTTTCAAGTCACATGGTATTGTTTTTGCTTCTTCAAACTTTTAGAAAAAAATAATAAAAGTTAAAAGAAAACTATAGAACAACCAAGCCAAGACAAACAAAGCGAAAAGGAGAAGATACAGCAGGCGCGGGGGGGGGGGAATATAAGTCAGAATCAGGACACGAAACCTATGGCAGTGGAGGAGGAGGAGGGGATGCCCTGCTCTGTTAAAATCCGAGGTGATGTGATTTAACGTTAAATACTGCAGGGGAGAAAACAATAAAAGTAGAACAGCGACTTGACAGGCCGACTTCTATCCCTGTCCGTTTGTCGCTTATTAAATTTTATCGTTTGAAACAGAAAAAAAATTATACAGATAGACATCTTTTTGGAAGTGTCGGCGTTTGTTTTTGGAGAGAAGGTGGAAAATATTTTACAAACATGATCATTTATTTTTAAAAACAGGATATTTAATAATTAACAATATAAAAAAAATGATAATGAAATAATAATTATGATCGTGATCGTAGTGAAGCGGTGATGATAATGCCAATGGATGTAATGAAACTTGTTGTCATCATAGATAGTGATGGTCGCGGCTGTTGGGTTGATTGATAGTAGGTTTTTTATAAGCTGGAAATATATTTGAAAAAATTAATTAAAATTTAATATTACCATGACCTAATATATAAATTTCTTAGAAAAAAAACAGGAGAGCGTGGGTATATTCATGCAAAAATAAGGAAGCGAATGATTTCCAAAGTTATTTGATTAGGAAGCAAGGAGGGCCCAACACCAACGGGCTTTATCTTCTTTTCAGATAGACTTGAATACAACTCGACTCGACTGATCATATAAACTTTACGTGCATTAATCCGTTATACCAAACTCTTACTATTATGACATATTCTGTATGGTTGCTTTTTGTTTTTTACTTGATTGAGTTGATGATTCAGTTACTAGCCGTCTGATGTGCATTCCAGTTTCAGAAATCAATAGTAGTTGTGGAAAATGTTTTGTTATTTTAAAATTTTATTTTTGTTAATAAATATATTAAAATATTAATTTTTTTATTTTTGGTATCATAGCATTAAAATAATTTTAAGAGAAAAATACTTTAAAAAAAAATACATTTTCAAACAGACACAAATTTATCATGTGTTTTATCGATAAAAAAGAATATACTCGTACTAATTTGGGTGTATTCATCGAATTTAAAAAAAAAGGATTTTTTTTAATAACTTACACGTTATAATAGGAAGGATCACATGAAATACTACTGATTTTAGAATTTTAAAGTATCGAAGCTAATTTCTATCTTTTATTAACCATTTAAACAAGTTAAAAATCTCAACCTTGAAGGAGCCTGGCCCAGCCTATTGAAAGCCCATGAAAACGAGAAGTTGAAAAGAAAGGCGAGAAATAGAAGAGATTGTCAGTAATGATGCCCCTGTTCACGTGAATGCTGGGGCCTACCTCACCTTATCGTGGAGAGCACGACAAATAGGGCCTCAATTTCGAGGGCAGTTTGGGTTTTTTCTGTCATCGTCACCTCTGAATTCTGGCTTACTTCACAGACTGGCCGCTCTACTTTGTTTACATTGCCTTCAATGAAGGAAGCCCGCGCTAATATATATCGTTGCTACTCCGGTAATAATAATCACGAGTGGGAGTTTTATTTTTATTGATGTTTTATTTTATTAATTGAAATGAAATATTTTGATTTGAGAATATTTTGGCGTGTTAGATTGTATTGATTATATATAATTAATTAATTATATATATATAGATATAAAATTTAAAAATTTAAAAATTTAAAATATTTAAATGATATTATCAATGAATTATAATTTGTATAATATGTTACAGAAATAAAATATTTTTGAAAACAATCAAGAAAAATATAGAAAAAAACTCTCAATAAAATATTTTACAAATGGATACTGATATAAAGATATAAATTAACTTTTCATACATAAAAATAATAGCAGAGGACATCGATTCTATTCTATCCCTGAGAAGTGAAATTCATATGGATCTACGTGTAATAATGCATAGTAAAGTAACATGCGATCAAGTGTTATGATGAGACCGGGTCCAGATAAACACGTGGTAAGTTTATTAATGGATAATATGTGATCGCGTTATAAAATTGATATCAATTCAGTTTTTTTAAAAAATTATTCTAACACTCAACAATAATAAATAGCATTAATTAACTTCAAATACAACTAAGTAGCATTAATTAACTTCAAATAAAACTAAGCATTAATTAACTTCAAATACAACTAAGTAGCATTAATTAACTTCAAATACAACAACCATAAAAAAACATACAATTGCTTGAAAAACATAAAATAAGTAACTTAAATCTAATGACCATTTACTAATTACTGTATTGTTCCCATAAATGTTCAACCAGATCATCTTGGAGTTGGGAGTTTGTTGTTGTATCCCTGATTCGATTGTGAGTTTGAAGAAAATCACGTAGTTCTGGTGTTTCATCATGGGACACTGATATAGAAGAGGTAATTTCACGTTCATGGTCAAATTCAAGGTTCATTGCTCCTTCATCCTCAATTATCATATTGTGCATTATTATGCAAGCTTTCATGATATTTGTAAGAGTTTCTTCGTCCCAGTACCGAACAGGTCCACGCACTATTGCGAAACGAGATTGTAACACTCCAAATGCCATCTCCGCATCTTTTCTTGCAGACTCTTGTTTACTTGCGAAATATTTTCTCTTTTCTCCTAATGGATCTGGAATTGTCTTAACAAAAGTTGACCAGTTCGGATAAATCTCACCTGCTAAATAGTATCCCATTGTATATTCATGTCCATTGACCGTGTAATTGGCAGAAGGAGCACGACCTTCAGCAAGTGTAGCAAAGACAGGTGACCTATCATGAACATTGATATCATTTAGAGATCCGGGCATTCCAAAAAAGGCATGCCATATCCAAAGATCTTGTGAAGCCACCGTCTCTAAAATTATAGTAGGTTCCCGATAATGTCCAGCATACATCCCATGCCATGCAAGTGGACATTTCTCCCATTTCCAGTGCATGCAATCAATGCTCCCTAACATCCCTGGAAATCCACGATGCTCGCCAATTGATAATAATCGACCAATATCGGCCTCGTTTGGTGCCCTTAGATACCAATCCCCAAAAACTTCAACAATTGATTTGACGAAAGCTCTGAGACTTTCTATTGCAGTACTTTTCCCAATCGGAATATATTCATCAGTAAGATCTGCATGAATACCATACGCAAGTATCTTATGAACAACAGTTACCTTTTGAAGACAAGACAGGCCAAGAACACCAAGTGCATCTTTCTTTTGTTTGAAATATGGATTGTGAGCTTCCACAGCATTTGCGATCCGAAGAAAAAGACGACGACTCATTCTAAATCTCATTCGAAACTGGCTTTCAGTGAATTTAGGATTTTCTGCAAAATAATCATTATACAACCTCAAATCACCTTTCTTTCTATTACGATTGATGACATCGTGTCCAAAAACAGAGCCACGAGTCTCTGTTCTCCGCCCTTGATTCATCAATTCTTCTCCAGCAACCACTGCAGCAGCAACTTGGAATGCGATCATGGGAGTGTCATCATCAAAATCAAAAGCATCATAAAGATTAAAATGATTCATGATGAACTTTAATGAAATAAAATAGAGATTGAAAAGAAGAAAAGGATGAAGAAAAATGTTTAGGTTTATGTGAATATTTATAGATGAATTTACTTTCCCTAAAATTTAATGTTGGCGGGATTTTTTTCAATATTTGAAATCCAAAAAATTTAAAATTTGGCGGTTATTTTTTCAATATTTGAAAATTTAAAATTTCAAAAGTTGGCGGGTTTTTTTTTTAAATTTAAATTTTGGCGCATTTTTTCAATATTTTAAAATTCAAAATGTTGTGGGTTTTTTTTATTTAAATATAATTAAAAATATAATAATTATAATGTTAGAGGATTTTGAAAAATAATTAGTTAATTATATAACTTACTCATATTAATTATATAATTATATTACATAAAAAATATTTGTACTATATTTAAAATGATATATAAAAAATCATTCTTCTAAATAAATTTTATCTTTAAAATACAAATAAAAAAATTATATTTATATTACTTAAAAAAATTATTTTATAAATTTAACCTTTTAAAATGGTTTTTTTAGAATGGCTCTTACTGTAATGGAGCCTGCCTGCCTCGTTTTTCTGGTTTTGAAGTGAGATAACACAAAGGAGAGGAGGCCCGCTTTTTAAACTTTTTTGGTGCACGATTCCCGACATCCTTCCTCCTATTTATTTATAAACACTCATGCTTGCCTCGCAAAAAAAGTATCTGGCAAATAAAAATATTTTTCCGTACGAAATAGTACACTTTATATTTAAAAATATTGAAAGCAACACAACCTCTTAACTATGCTGTTTTCTTAATTTACTTTATTTTATCAGATAATTGTCTAAAACAGGTTCTAATTGTTATCTTGTACAAAAAACACTCCATTGTTCAAGGGTTTTTATCTTGCCACACCATCATGAGAGGCTGTGATCAGAGGGTGGCACGCAATCGCGCATAGGTTAAAGTGATGGCGCGAAAAACGTGAAGAATTTATAGGGTCTAGAGAGAGGCTAGGGAAGTGTGCCTTAGGTCATCATTACTTCCTCCCCAGCCCCTCCCTATCTCGGCACGCTGTCGCTGACCAAACTAGCCTCGACCTTTTCCCTTTCCTCGCCTTTATTACCTTCACCTGTGGAATTCTCCCACCAAGGCTACTGCTGGAATTTACTACACTTAGTATTTTTAAATAAATTTAAAATTTAAAGTTTAAAGTTTTTTCTTTTTATTTTCTATTAAATTTTTTATATTTTGATTTGCTGATATTAAAGATAATTTTTCAAAAATAAAAAATTACTATTTTCATATATTTTTAAATAAACAATAATTTTAAAAACAACCTCAAAGTGACCAAGTGAGAGTTAATCAAAAGTAAGGGCGTGGTACGATTTGGACGAGAGGGGTTAGGACAGGACTATAGAGAGTGAGAGACCTTGTGGGGGTGGTTTTTATGGTTTGGTTCGACCGGGGGGCCCATTTTTCTTGGGATCCCACGTGCTTCAGGGCTATGATGAACATCTGCTCTGATGTCTTGTTAGGACTCCTGTAAGTGAGTGATTGACATCCGTCTGCTTGAGGGAGCAAGGGGGAGCCTTATTGGGCCTTGAGCACTGTCAAAATCTGTCAATATTCTGTCAGGTTTAGTTATTTTTTCAAATATTGTTTTTTATTTATAAATATATTAAAATAGTATTTTATTATTATTAACATATCAAAACAATAAAAAAAACAAATGTACTCTAAGCCTTTTTAACTTCTCAACCTTGCGGGCAAAAGCTCATGGGTTCTCCTTGGACCATTGTCTATATAGTAATAGCATTTACCGGGATAAACGTGGTTTAGTGCCCGTTTGGCATTGCGATCCTACCGGTTTTTAGCTAAAATTTGAATTTTTATTTTATTTTAAATGAATATATATTTTTATGTGTTTTATATCATTTTAATGTGCTGATTTCAAAAATAATTTTTTAAAAATAAAAAAATATCATTTTGATATATTTCGGCACGATAAGCACTTTGAAAAACTACCACAACCACACTCCCAAACAGGCCAAGAACGAGTCATACACCCGTGCTCTGCCGCGCGGGGACTAATTTTTTTTATTTTTTATTTAAGTTTTTTATTTTTTTCATTTTAGGTTTAGCTTCAATCTTTTGATTTTTTCGATTCTTTTAAGATAATTTTTTTTTTATTTGCATCTATATACTTTTGCTCTTAGTTTATATTTATATAAAAAAAAAATCAGAAAAACAAAGTGAAAAAAAAACACTGCAACCAAAAAAGTTGTAACAATACACAGTGTAATGTGTAAGGAGCTACAACGTTGTCCCCACATTGTTTGTATGTATGATAAAAAATATTATTACATTTAAAAATATTATTTGACTTGAAGAACACCCGCGCCTCGTTGCGGGCGAAACTATATTTTTTTCAACGTAAAAAAATATGATTTATTAATTGTAATATAAATTTAGACAAAATAATAAATCTGTATAGAAATTTTAAATGGATATAAATTTATGTGATTAGTAGGTTTCAATGAAATAAGCAGTATAAAATTATTATTGTCATTAAAAAAAGCAAGAACATATCTGAATTATTGAATACATTGCATTAAGATTAGTTCATTTTATAATTCAATTTAAATTAAACAAAACAAACAAAATATAAATTGTGAAAGAACCTGCATTAATAAAAAAAATAATAAGTAGTTAATTTTTTATCTCAAAAAAGAAGAAAATATATATTGAAAATTGATCCTCACGTTACTATCATTATTATTACTATAACAGTTAAAATTATGACCAACAGTACTGCCGAAATAGTAAAAGTCATTAAATTGACATGAATAATTTAAGAAAAAGTTCAATATTTTGTCAAAAAAATAATCACTAAAATTATCATTATTATTGTTAAAACAATAAAAATCATAAAATCATCTAATCCGAAAATCAGATAAAAATAATAGAAAATCTATCATTATGTTATTGTCATTATCATTACTATAACAGTTAAAATTATTATCAACATTACTATTAAAATAATTAAAATAATTCAATCGTCCTGAAAAATCATTTAAAAAAATCAAAAGATTTTAAAAATAAAAATAAAAAACCAATCACTGAAATTGTCATTATTATTGTGTAAATAGTAAAATGATAAAAATCATCTAATCTAAAGAACAAATAAAAATAACAGAAAACAAAAAAAATGAATAAAGGAAAAAAGGGAGCAACATAAATTGTTTTTTAATATAAAAAACCCCAATAATCATATAAGAAAAATAAGCAGTTAAGTTTTTTATCCATAAAAAGACGAAAACATAAATTGAAAATCTACCCTTATGTTATTGTCAATATCATTACTATATCAGTTAAAATTATTATTAACATTACTATCAAAGCAATTAAAATAATTAAATTGCCCTGAAAAATCATTAAAAAAAAGCAAAAGATTTTTATAAAAAAACAATAAAAAAATAATCATTAAAATTATCATCATCATTGCGCATATAGTAAAATCATAAAAATATTCTAATCCAGAGAATAAATTAAAATAACAAAAAAAAAGGAATAAAGGGAAAACAATTTCAATATTAATGATTACCAACATAAATTAAAATTTCAGGATTAAATCGATTAAAAATAAAATCTGAAAAAAAAGACAAAAACTAAAAGTATAGATGCATAAATATGAATAAAAAACAAACATTATCCAAGAATTTTTTTAAAAAACAAATGAATTAATATAAAATAAAAAATTAAAAGAATAAGGATCAAAATGAAAAATAAAATATATGATTAATTCCAATTGAAGGATAAAATTGAAACAAAAACTAATTTTGGGACCCAAATAAATAATGAAATAACAAATTTAATTGCTGTGTAATATTACCAAAAAATTAGAAGAATAGGGACTGAAATGAAAGGTTGTATATATGACCAATTTTAATTGGAGGACTAAATTAAAAGCAATTAAAACATTCGTACCGAAAAACATTACAGGAATGAAAAAAAATACAAAATCAAAAGAATAAAGACTGAAATAAAAAATTCTTTATATAATAAGTTTTAATTGAAGGGCACAATTGAAGACAATCAAACTTTCAATTAAAGAAATCAGTAATACAATTGAAATCAAAACCTAAGTGACTAAATTAAATTTACTACATACATCAGGGACCGGTCAGAAAATTGCGGCGGCTGAGAGAGAGAAAAACGGCAACCAACACAAACCCGTCTTCCGCCGCTTACCCGAACACCTATGACCGGAACATGCCGCCCCGGTGGATAAAGGACATGACTGCGCACCTCCTGACACGGCGGAAGTGAATTTTTGACCGTCAAAAGGTGGAGAACGCGCCTCCTCAAGGGCGCGTGTGCGTGGAAAGACGCTGATGCGTCCGCACGACGCGCCAGCTGTGCATCCGAAAAAAATAATAAAATAATGGTTAATGAGCCACATACCCCTGAAGCCACTGGTATTTATGAAAAAATCGGAGGGGAAAATACGCCTCTGCCTCCGTTCACTGTGCGCAATTTTGTTTTCTTCGGGGGCTTTTTCCGTCAACTCACTGTTCAAAAAATTGAGAAAAACCGTGAGAGCCCCTGGTCACTGTGCACTAATTTGTCTTTTTCAAGGGGCAGATTCGTTAATGCACTGTTCACGGGCGGAAAAAAAAGGAGCACATGCACGCGCGAAGCACCGGGACAAATTGTGAGTCCATAGTGCATCTCCTCACAATGCACAGTGAATGAACAGGGAAAAGACCACACGGTTTAGCTGTTTCTTCAATATAAATTGATAGCATGCTTTTTTTAATACCGTAAACATAAAAAAAAAAACACTCAGAGAAGCTATTTTTATATAAAAATATAATTAACCAAATTTAATTTTATTAACTAGCATATAAAATATAAAAATAGCTGTTCCACCTTGAAAATACTATTTTAAGTTTTAACACCCTTGTATAACTTTTCTCGTCTCTTGGAACTACAAAACACAAAAGGTAAAAACTAAAAACTATTTACCTTTTTTTTTTTTAAGACTGTTTAACACTGATTTTTAAAGATATTTTTGAAAAAAACTTTAATTTTATTTTGAATTAAAATTTTGTAATGCTTTTAAATTATTTTGATGTTCTAATATCAAAAATAATTTTAAAAAATAAGAAAAAATATCATATTAATAAATTTTTAAACAAGAAATACTTTTAAAAACAACATCAACTACAATCCCAAATATTTACCTGTAGATGCAATAGGTCATTTCTATTTTACAAAATGTGCTGGTTTCATCACAGATCAGCAATTTTTTTTATATGATATGTTTATTTAAAATATATGGTTAAAAAGGATCAAGACCAGGGTAGTAATCCAATAAATACGTGTATAGCTTTGACATGATATAGAGCTCCACTAGCTTGTGTTTGACTTGTTTTTCCGCCTAGTAAATGTTTGAATTTATATTGGAGCTCCCCTTGACCTAACATTGTTGAAATTAGCTATTGAGTTTATGCTTACACGGGTTTAACTACATGTTCTGTTGCGTTGATCTCAAAACCTTATAATTTGTCAGACCAGTTTACTGACGAGTTTGAGAAGCATGAAATATTTGGTGGCCGAGATTAATTGTTTAGCATAGCAGGCTTGCAGTCGACTTCCACTAAAACGAGCTGAAAGCCCTCATACCTGATTAATTAAAGGCCGCGATTAATAGCCCACGTCATGGGCCGAGGGTTGTTGAAAAACCAGCCTTGAACCGGGCAGCGAGTACGAACAAGGCCGGTGCACCGGATGGACTGGATCCCCCTTGCTGCAATTTTATTCAATTGGAAAGCCCAGCATGTATAATTCTCGGGAGGGGCCCTGATCTGTGGCGTCGAACAAGTTTCCACCTTCTATCAGATTCCTAGCAACACAAATCAAGGCAGCAAAGCAGACTTTATCATTGCATTTTAAAAATATTTTATTAATTTTCATATACTATTATCAAAAATAAATTTTAAAAAGTAAAAGTTATTATTTTTATGAATTTCTGAAAAAAAATATTTTAAAAAACAACCACAACCATACTTCTCCTATACATTCAGTAGGTTTGATGGAGCCACGCCATCAGGGTTAAAAGGAAATTCAAAGCCAGGCATCAAAACGTTTTATTTGTATTTTATAAAAAGAGAGGTGTGAATATGAAATGTCCGTGAGGAAAAAGAAATAAATTATATAAAAAGAATCAAAATATCTGATGAGGAAAATATTGTTTATATGAACAATTAGCCACCCCAGCTTTTTCTTCTTCTATTCAAGACCTTTTTTATCGGAATTTTTTCCCCATTCAGATATTCCCTTTTTAATTCGGATCTCTTGCTTTTCATTTAACAAACCTCAATTATTTTTTTTTTATTTTTTATCACTGGCATATTTTTTTTTCCACCGTACTTTCCATTTAAAAGCCGTGATGTGATCTCAGGATGTTCACTGCATCATGAAATGATATTCAAACGAAAATAGCACTAATGCTAGGGATGGTTTTGTTTGAGGCGGTGTCATATTGGATACCCGGATGATGAGCATGTCGGAGAAAAGGATAGAATGACAAAAATGTCCAAGACCTCGTTTTACTTTGTTTTATAATGTGCATGACATGCCGTTTGATATGTTTGTTTATTCAAGGGCAGCCGTGTCAATCTATACATGTATAAAAACAGGTGAACCGTTGTTTAATGTCAGCCTCCACAAAAACATAACTACGGACCGCGGTACTCCACTACTACCTGTTGCGGTCACTCATAAACCCTGAGATATGTTAAGCTTGTCTGCTGCTCGTACCCCAGCCGCCTCCGCCGCTAAGCTTTCTCGTATCCCCTCCGCTGCACTTCACCAAAAAACTACTTCCGCTGCTTATTTCTCCCAGAAGGTAACTACAAAATCCTAACGAAAGACCATCTCTCAACTTCTGTCTCCCTCTTTTTTTTTTTTTGACAAATAAACCTTAAATTCTTCAGGTTCAGTTGAACTCGCTGCGCTCGAGCTGCAGGGCAATCAAATCCATGGCTGACTCTCAAACTATTTCATCACCAAAGAACGAGCAACAATCCCCTGCTTCTGGTGACTCCTATTAACAAATTCAATTATATTTGTATCTTTTTTGTAGTTGATTTGGGTTTGTATTTATATTCAAAATGAATATTTGATCTTATTTATTAGTGAAAAAGTGTTTAAATCAGCTTTAAATGTACTATATAATGTTTATGTGTTCCAGGCAAGAAGCAAGCACTGATATCTTTATCAGACAAAAAGGACCTGGCTTTCCTTGGTACTGGGCTGCAACAGTTAGGGTAAGAATCCTCGTAAATCTGCATTTACGTGCTAATTCTGTTTTAAGGCTATCGGTTTTTATGTATCTTATTGTAGTTTGTTTTTGTAATGTGAAGGTACACGATAGTTTCAACAGGTGGAACAGCATCTGCTCTGGAAGGTTCTGGAGTTTCTGTCACTAAAGTAGAGCAGCTCACACATTTCCCCGAAATGGTAAAGGAGTTTCTAGTTTTGTCTGCTTTATATATCAACGGCCACTCCAGCTTAAGTTGGTTTTAGTCAGTCGCTGATCATTGAAAGCCTACTTAGTACATGGTTATTCACTTATTTGTGTTGGTGAAATCTTTTGGTTATGAGAATGCTATGTTAATTACTCTGATGCCTAAATGCCCGTGACAGTGCTGATATTGCTTTAATAAATGAAATTGTAAGGTGCAGTTCTTGACAAATTTCATCGGAATCATAAGGCTTGTATTTGAAGTTTAAGATTTAGCCCTCTGAAAGCGATGAACTTATGCCCTTGCTAATTTCTGATGTCTTTTGCACCTTTAAACACAGCTGCATTTCATCTTGAAATTGGCTCCCTATGAGATTTCCCATGGCTGAAAATCTCATGTTGAAACTGATGTGTTACCTTTGCTACCTTGTTACAGCTTGATGGTCGTGTGAAAACCTTACACCCCAACATACATGGTGGTATTCTTGCTAGAAGAGACCAAAAACATCACATGGAAGCTCTCAGTGAACATGGAATTGGTCAATTGTGATAAAACTCTTTTTTCTCTGTAATTTATAGCTGTAATATCTTTTTGCAGTAAATTTACCATTTGATGCCTGCTCCATACAATATTTTTTTTGCTAATACGGTTGCCCTGCAGGTAGCTTTGAGGTGGTGGTGGTGAACTTGTACCCCTTTTATGATAAAGTAACTTCAACTGGAGATATTGAGTTTGAGGATGGAATTGAGAATATTGATATCGGTGGCCCTGCCATGATCAGAGCTGCTGCAAAGGTTTGATTTGAATGCCTGCTGATTTGTTATTGATACTACCAAACTCAACATCTGCCTCTCCAATTTTGTAGCATGTTATGTTTAAGTAAACTAGTTACATTTTTCTCTTTGATCACACACTGTTGGCCTCTCTGTCATGACTAAAAAAATAATAAAGAACTGAGGATAATTTGATGAGTGAGCGGGGCTATAATATATGGTAGGTTCCTGATTGCCGTGACAATAAAATTATTGATGATTGTTTACCAAGGCTCTGGTTGAAAACCACTTATGTAACAGTGAATTTGGCTCAGTTTGGAGGATATAGAAGCATTTTATGAATGCCTCCTCCTATGTTGCATGCTACTTACTGGTTGAGTTTATCTGCTGCCTATCAATGTATAGTGCTTTGAAACAGTCTTCCAACAGCATGCCATTTGCAAAACCAATATGCTACTTACCCTCCATCTGAGGTTCAATGCTCAACGTGTCAAAAGTACTGTATAATGGTACATATTATTGTAATGTACAAATTTTGTTATTTTAGATTCCAACTGACACTTGCTTTCTGAACAGAACCATAAGGATGTCTTAATTGTTGTTGATACTGAAGACTACCCTGGACTTCTGGAATTTCTTAAAGGAGACCAGGATGATCAACAGTTCCGAAGAAAGCTTGCTTGGAAAGCTTTTCAACATTGTGCCTCCTACGATTCTGCAGTTTCAGAGTGGCTATGGAAACAAACTACGGGAGGTACTCTTTTGATCCTCTAGTCTTTAGTCATGAACTTTTTGTTTATGTGGGTGATAATCATCAGCAGTTATGCAATCTGATTTAAATAACATCATCCAGATGCAAGCTGTCCTATCAATTACTAAATAATTTGATAAAAAAAGAAAGAGACAACTTCAAGTTATCTTGGCTAGTTTTGCAAGTTTCAAGAAAATAAGAACTAATTTTTTTTTGAAAAATTCTGATGTTGTGAATTCACTTGATCATGTTTCCCTGGTCCATGATTGGGCAGATGGATTGACATGGTTGTTTTTATACATTTGAAGATAAATTCCCTCCCAGATTTACAGTGCCTCTCGAGCTTAAGAGTTCACTTCGTTATGGTGAAAATCCTCATCAAAATGCTGCATTTTACGTTGACAAGAGTATTTCTGAAGTAAATGCTGGTGGTATTGCAACAGCTATCCAACATCATGGGAAGGTGAGGCAATCTATAGCTAATAGTGTTCACCTCTATTATCATCTAGAATTGAGATTCAAATCTGGTGATAACAATTGGATCCTTTATTTTGGTCTACAAATTGTTGTCCTAGAACGGTATCCTTCATTTCTCTCTATATTATCAATGACTCCTTGACTGAATGTCCCAGGAACTTGCTTTGCGGGGGGCATGTAAACATGCTTCTGTTTAGGATAATTGTAGCCTGGAACAAGATTATATTAAGTGTTGTCATTGCTGCTGTTAATGTGGACATGAGAATCAATGGCAGTAAAAAGCTCATAGAGAATTAAGCACACTTGTATTCAGTGATTCCTGCTTCAAAATATTATATTGTTCACTCCAATCAGTAAACCTGGCTTCAAGAAAATTAAAGTGGCTGCGATTCTACTTGCTTTTATACACTGGAGGTTTACTTACAGCCTTGATTTGTTTTAAAGCTACCAATCGCATCTTTATCTTTTCTCCCTTTTAAGATTTTTGTGCCTGTGGTGGCATGTTTACATGGATGTTCTTTGATATCTATAACCACTGGATCTTTAGTTTATCCCTCTTACTGTACTGTTCTCATTCAAGTAGTTATGGGAATATTGTCAGAAACCATGTGATGTATCATAGTGTTCACGAGCTATATTCCTTGGCTTTTTATTTTTTTGGTTTCTCCAAAATTTATTTTTTGCATCTCCCCACCTAAACTCTCATCTGGCAGGCTTATGGTAAAAAGTTGTCATAGCTTATGGAGTTACTCTTGGTGCAGGAGATGTCATATAACAACTACTTGGATGCTGATGCAGCTTGGAATTGTGTATCAGAGTTTCAGAACCCTACATGTGTAATTGTAAAGCATACAAATCCATGTGGCGTAGCTTCTCGTGGTGATATCCTTGAAGCTTATAGGTTGGCTGTGAAAGCAGATCCAACGAGTGCATTTGGTGGTATAGTAGCCTTCAACATAGAAGTTGATGAGGTAAGCTGTGTTTACAGGTTTCAGGTTCAACATTGAACGTTGAAAAACTCCTGTTAATGTGAGTTTCTCACGAGTGCTTGGTCATTAATCAAATTGCAGTTTCTTAATGTTTTGATTGGTCAACTATTAATGGAACTAGCTATAGCAACAACAAAAATTACGAATATCAGAGCTATGTGAAACTCACAAACATGAGAACCATAGCAAAGAGCTAGCACCTTATTTTGTTTGGATTTTTATTTATTCATCGCCACAGGTCCTTGCTAAGGAGATCAGGGAGTTCAGAAGCCCAACAGATGGTGAAACCCGGATGTTTTATGAGATTGTTGTTGCTCCCAAATATACAAAGAAGGGGCTTGAGATTCTCCGTGGCAAATCAAAGACACTGAGGATCCTGGAGGCAAAAAGTAATGAGAAAGGAAAGCTTTCACTAAGACAAGTCGGTGGTGGATGGTTAGCTCAGGATTCAGATGATCTTACCCCCCAAGACATCCAATTTAAAGTTGTCTCCGACAAGTCTCCAGCAGAAAGTGAGCTTCATGATGCGGAGTTTGCTTGGCTGTGTGTGAAGCATGTTAAGAGCAATGCCATTGTAATTGCAAAGGTTTGTATTTCGCTGATGCTTAGACTTGAGAATTCCTTGCAAATGTACCAGTGACAAGTTACCAAAGAATTTATCATCCTTTTCATTGTCTGGGCAGAATAACTGTATGCTAGGCATGGGAAGCGGGCAGCCAAACCGATTAGAAAGCTTGAGGATATCCATGAGGAAAGCAGGAGATGAGGTCAAGGGAGCTGCTTTGGCCAGCGACGCATTCTTTCCTTTCGGTATTACTTCCATTAGAGTTATTGCAGTTCGACATCATTCATAATGATGCTTAAATAAATTAACAGTAATACTAACTTCAAAAAAAATATTGATCTTGGGAATAGAATAGAAATTGGCAAATTCATGAGCACTGTGCCATGCTGGCTTTCAATTTTTTTGTTTGAAGAATGTGGTGTCCATTTGCAAGTAAAGCAACAGCAGAGCTGGAGTCTATACGTACTAATAACATGCATGTTCTGTTAACAGCTTGGAACGATGCCGTTGAGGAGGCATGTGAAGCTGGCATTGGTGTTATTGCAGAGCCTGGTGGTAGCATCAGGGATAAGGACGCCATTGAATGCTGCAACAAGTATGGAGTTTCTCTGCTTTTCACCAATGTGAGGCACTTTAGGCACTGATGAGTTACTTTTAGCATTCCTAGCGTCTTTTTTGGCCAACACATTGTTTCAAGCCCGGTACCGTAGTTTCAATGTTTTTGCATATCTATTCTGTTGCTGAGAGTTCTTGCAGTTTGTCGGCAGAAAGTACAAGCAGGCCAAGGTATTTAAGAGATGTTACGAATAATATACTAGCATCATTTTTATGCTCAAGAAAGCCTTTATATATATATATATATATATATGTATGTATACCGCGCCACTAACATTTTCTTTTCTAACTTTAAAAGTTCATGGTGCTTACCAAACTCTTTTGGCAATTTTATATTTGCTTAAACACTATACCATGGTTGTAAACGACACGTTTTCTAAATACTTTTCCTTCTCTTCCATATCCTGTTCATAACATTAACACCTGGATTCAAAAAATCGGTAGACGGAATGATGGAAAATGGAGACAAATACAAGAACGTTGAAAATAAAATGAAATAACAGAGAGCAACCTGGTGCACTGAATCCCATAGATGAAGGAGTTTGGGTTTGTGCTGTAGATTCCCCTTCACAATGGGTGTTGAACAAAGAAGTGATCATTTTGACAAGGTTTTGATGACGAATGTTACGCAGCGCTTCACATTCAATCAAAACTCCAAAATGCTCCTTCAACTTGCTAATTGTCAACTTTATTGATCATATTATAGGAAAAAGAAAAAAAACACAAGCCGCGTCTTAATTAATAAGTTCTATAGATGCATACTATTATTATCCAATATCTCTTTATATCCAATATTTATTTATCCCTTAATTTCATGTTTATTTTTTATTAGATGAGAAAATGCACCTGTAAATTGAAATTAATTAAAAAATATTATTTTTTATAATTTTGAAAAATACAGGGAACACATTCTTCCAAGATATGTACCAAGACTATCATTTTTGTCCCCAAGTTGTCACCTTGCATAATAATGACACCAAATAAAATAAAATTCATACAATTTAATAATAATAATAAAAGAAGAAGAAGAAGAAATCAAAATTCAAACCAAAAATCCGAGATTTGGCTTGAATATCTAAAGATCCGTATTTCTCTCTTCATAGAGGACCATATGGATCAATTGACCGGGCAAACCAGCAGAGCCCACAAATCCCACATAAAAAGCAGGAAAACCCGGTCCAAGAGAATTACAACCTCCTCTTCCTCATTCCTCTGCTACTATATATATATGCAATCGTTGCAAGCACAGTAGGTATACAAGCGTAGTACTGATATTTCAATTCCAGATCAGAAAAGTTTACATATTTACCAACAATACCTCAGGAAACATGTCTGGCATGCAGCAAAGCTTCAACGCAGGGCAAACCAAAGGCAACACCCAGGTAGGAAAAACACCTGAAGCATTCACACAGGGAATCGTATTATTAAGGTGGGAATATAATTTTGTTTGTTGAACTTGGAGCAGGCTAAGGTAGAACAGTGGACTGACAGCATCCAGGATACAGCAGATGCAGCCTGTAGAGACAGGACTTCACCTGGTGCTCAGTCAACCTGGGATTCTGCCCAAATGGAGAAAGATCAAACTGCTGGTTTCCTGCAGCAGGTAACCATCTCCTTTCTTTAACCCTTGAACATGGTGATTTCAAAAATATCAATCAGTAATGGCACATTTAACTCCTTTGCAAACCATGTTGCTGTGCCGTTTATACATCGACTAGAAATTAAGTATTTTTTATATATAATAATAATAATGAAAAGTCTAATTTTCCTGTGTACACAGACTGGAGAGCAAGTGAAGCATGTGGCTCAGGATGCAATGGACTCTGTGAAGAACACACTTGGTATAGGTCAAAATCAGAAATGAAAGAACAACCGATTCTATATATGGTCTGCCGAGCAACCTGCTGCTGATTTCTTGAGATGCTGATGCAGTTCTTTTTCTTTCTGCATGGACGACAAGTAGAGTCCTTTGTTCCTTCTCCATTTGTTTAATTTGGGACCCCTCTCTAATGTAATAAAAGTTGTCTCTTCTATATTGTTTTCCTTCAACTTTCTTATTAAAAGTGGACATCGATCGATGCAATAAAGCAAATGCGAGAATTCACAGAAGGTTGATCGTCATTTTGTTCTTCATTTAAGATCCTCTAAACCGGCCACATTCACAATCTAAAACCAATATTCTTCATATGAAAGAGGCACATTAATTCAACTAATTTATTATAGCTAGTAAATGAGGTATGATTGATGGTGATTTCGTTTTTTGTTTTGTTTTTCTTCTTGTGTAATCTTGGGATCACAAAACACAAGTTTTAAACTAAATTCCTTTTATGCTTGAAAAAATATTACATAAATTAACATCTCTCTCTCTCTCTCTCTCTCTCTCTCTATCTATCTATCTATATATATATATATAAAGGAAACAAGGAGACCAGTGGTGGTGGAGAGTTCCATGCTTATAATATACGATGAAAAGCTGACTAACTATGAAAGATTCAGTAAGGTCCTATAACGTGTCCCTTTCGTAAAGTTATGTCTGGTTTCTTACACTTCTTACCAACGCATCAGTAGAATGTTTGAACTCGTTGTCTCTCCCTCCCTTTTTTCTTCAAAACAAGTTCATGAAAGCTACAGATAATTGATATGAATCAGAGCTAAATGTATAAATAGTTTCTTTATTGAAGTCTATGTAGCTCAGGGGGTCAATTGAGAGGAGGCCTAAGCCAAACCCGTGCTATATAAGAAGCCCACAATACTCACAGCCCACTGGATGACACGAATTATACAGAGTTTAGTTTCTATCCTTTCGTCTTAAGCTCGAAAAAAACGAAAATGGATCTCCTTTCCAGTTGAATTAATCGTGATTAAGATCCTGGTTAACGAAGTAAGCGTGATTAAGAAAATAAACCCTTCATGCTGTCACTGGTAAGCTCTTAATTATCTGGGGATTATATGAATGTCTCCCTCTCTCCCAGTGACACAGATTGAAGCATCTGGGTTCCTTTTCCAAGTCTCCAAAAAGGGGAAGTCTCACAATTCCATTGCAAATTGAAACACTCCCAATTCTTGACAACTTTGGCAGTTCCCTTTCCTTTATTCTGCTTTATGTATTCTAATATTCTTTCTTTATATATATATATATATATATATATATAATATTACTTTGATGATAAAAATATTCTCAAATTATATTATTATATTACAAGTTAATCAAATTATATGAAACAAGCTTTTTTAATAATGAATCCAACTTCTTAAATATAACTCGCTTAGCATGTATATTTTTATACATAGCATGTCCATGGAAACTGTTTTATATAGAAGTCTTACATTTCAGTCCTAGTATTCTGAAACTTTTCTAAACATATCCTTTAAGTTAATATTTATTTTGTAGAAAATATAAATTGCCCACTGTAAACTACTATATTTTATCTCTATAATCTTAAATTTATTTTTATATTTACCTTAACTTCAAACAATCCCATTATTTCTACTACTCGAACTAAAATATTAAACCCAATATAATTATGACACGATCGATGGTTATAAAGACAATTCTTCTTTTTAAAAAAGCTGGCTATAATAGAAATTCTAATATAAAATCATAATTAGAGTCCTGCCTGGCAAGTTTCCTCGACCTTGATCTCCAAGGACAAGTTAAGTAAAGAGAGTTGACATACCAGGTCAGTTTCATTCAATCAATTGGCATCATATTATAATCCCTCGATTTAAAAAGTCTTCGAGATATTAATCCATCAATTGATTTTGCAGTTTAGAGGTGGGCAATTGGCGTCCATACATTCCCCTTGGAGATCCATGATTGCACATTAATTAAATCAATATTTTTTTCATACAAGTAATTAAGCCTCACCTAACCAGATAGCTATAGACGTCACTTGTGTAGTTTGCTTGTAAAACTTGATGATCATGCAGGGATATTGAATAAAAGAAAATATTTTTCTTACCTGGCCGCCGGTTAATTTTAACAGGAAACCAGCGTAAGACTTTTTAACGCCTTGTATTTGTGTCAAAAAAATAGGCAAACCTAGCACCAAAGAAGATCAGACACAGTGAAATCTTACATAAGCCTGTCTCCCTACTGCAAATGCAATACTACTTTTGGTCCGGAGGAACAATCATATGGAGATGAAGACAACATGGAGCGAAGCTATCCTTTCCTAAATCGAACAAGTTATCCCTTGAGAAGTAACCCTAGCATGGGGCCTAGCTAGGACACTTGGCAGACGCCCAGATGATTGGGAGTTATGTTGCTGCCACAGCCAAGCAATTCCATTAACAGAGGGCGATATAATCAAGGTCTATGATAATTAGGTCGTCGAAGCTACCTTTTAAAACAGTATACTATCACATAGTGAGTAGCTCTCTCGAGGATTGTTCAGATATTTTATGCCTTTGGAAGGTAAGATGATACATGATTTACTACGGATTGAAGGGTTCTTTCTCTGGGTGCACACTGTAATCAATCAACCGAGCAAGCAAGTGATTAAAAGTGTGCTTTTGGAAGAAGCTTCTTTCCTAATTATTGCTAGCCCTGTCCTGCAAAAATGATCCTTCCATGCAGTTTTACGGGACAGATTTCCTAAATTCATATTATTATATTATATATAGATTGAGTAGTTGACAATTTGGTTCTTATTATAATATTGTAGATTGCTTAATTAAATGGACACTAACATAACCTGAGAGGACGGAAAGGAGTATATTTTTTTAGTCATATGTTAGGCCGTGAAAAAAAAATATCTCATGAATTCCTTTATTATGATATGAAAAGAGTGTTTTATCCAACCAAAAAGTATCCTATTTTAAAAAATACCGCTAGCCATGAAATAAAAACTAAAAGTTAGTAATATCTTCTTCATGTTCAACAGATGATGTCCAGGATCACGACCAAATAATTAAAAATGACAGAGCCTTCCTCGTTGTCCAGTTCCTCGTATTTCCTATTTATTATTTGTAAGTACAATGAAATTCACCTCGTTAAACGAGAAAACCTGATGTCACCTGTTCGCTCTTTAATTCCTTTTTTTTTTTTGAAGAGTAAACAGTGATTTAATTTTGTCCCATATTTTATCAAATCACAATTCAAATAAATACAGAAGATATATATGGGTTCAAACGGAGCTTTTTCTTGATGTTCATGAGAACTGGCAACTTAATAATATGATCGTTTTTTATGTTATAAAATCTCATTATCTGAAACACATATTTTATGAATTTAGGTAAACAAATAAAACTCTGATTGACACAAACTCTTATAAAAAATATACACCCTGACTCAAACCCAAGACTTACCGTATATATCACAAACATTGTGTCATCACGTCATTTTACTCTTTAGAACTTAATAATGTGATCGTCATATACTATAATATCATTATCTATAGATAATAAAGTTATCTAATTAAGCATGATGATCGATACATTGATATATCTCCGTCTCGATTAGAAGAACCTACATGCCTATAATACAACCTAAACTCTCAGTGAAAACCCAAACCCCTTCAACTCGTATACTTACACTGACTAGCTAGACTAGTCCAGATTAAACAAAAAAAAAAAAACTATACATGCTAGCTCTTTCATCCTGCCAATGAAATTATATTTCCTACATAATGGAACATGCATTCGGGTTTTCATCACTAAACATAGCTGTGAATTTTTCATCTGTTGCGTTGGGGCTCGGAAATGCTTGAACCACGTTCTTCACATAGCCTGCGGGTGCTTTCTTATCGTAGGCTTGAGCAGCATAAGGATAAGCTACCAAGTTGTATGGGACGTATGGCCAGAACTCAGCCCTCTTTCCTGTGCTCTTCACTTTATTTAAGACCTTGTTTGGCTCGACATGTCCGTTGACTGTCACCCGGCTTTGCTTTCTGTTCACATTCACTGATTTAACTCCTAAAATTGAAAAGAAAAAACATGATTATATTAATACGAGGTAATTAATGAGTAACTACTAATAATACGTGCACTCGTGGTAGTTAAAGATTTCATAATTATTGTTTCAAATGAGTAGAAATTATGTAGCCGCCGTTCATTTACAGCCCTTTTCTTTTTTTTGTGAAACCTTTTGATCAGTTGAAGGTACAAATATGTAGTTGGTTGGTGGCATTTAATTCTTTTGCGAGTAAGTGATGGAAATAGTCTTCCAAAATATCTGAAGGGAAAACATTATTGCTGTCTCCAACTATAATTTTGCTTATTCCAGAGATACCAATGCTTTGAGCACATTGAAAAATTATTCCACAAATAATGACTTGGAGACATATTGGAAAAACATTTACTCGAAGTGAATAGAAGTGGCAAAAAGATGACAGGAAATAGCAGTCTCTCTGCAAAAACAATTATGATGCCAGAGTACTTCAAAGACAGAACTGGGTCAGAAAAGACTTGTTATGTTTCTTCCAGTTCCCAAACGAGGAAGCTCAGAAAGTCTGTTCATGCTTCTTTGACTTCCTTTTTTTTATATATATATATTTATTTTAATGAGCTTGGATCATTGATCTTTTCGTGCATGTCTTTACTTTAGCCACAAGGAACAACCTAAAATTATGCATGAAGAGCTTGTCGGGAAAGAAAACATGAAGACTAGAGTTTAAGGTTAAGATCCGTACCCTTCATGGAGGAAACAGCATTTTTAACCCTCCTTTCACAGCCATCACAGTCCATCTTCACTTTGATATCAACTGTCTGAAAAGAAGAAAAACAAAACATGAGAGTATACTTTAAATCAGTAATCAAAAACTAATAAGAGAGGGATAGACCAGTTTTTTCTTTTTTTTTGTAAATGGTCATTACCTGCATTGGTTTTCGTTTCCTCTTTCTCCTGGCAACTGTAAATAAATCTGAGAGGTAATCTGAGAGATCGTCAAGAGCACCCATTTGCTTCTCAAAGCCAAAGCTAGCAGAAAGTTTAGAGAGAGAGAGAGAGAGAGAGAGGGAGGGAGGGGGGTAGAGGGAGAGAGAGATATGCAGGAGTCTTGCAAGGGATGAGAATTTATGTAGTGATATTGATCTATTTATAATAAGGTAGAAAATAGTTATGATGGATTTGGAGAGAATCATGTCTGTGCAAGTTGTTTTTATTAAATATATATAGTTAATACAAAATTAGAGATGTCCGAGGGAATAATAGTAGTTTTTTTAAAATATTTTTTGTTTGAAAATATATTAAAATAATTTATATTTATTTCTAAAAAGTTATTTTTAATATTAGTATATCAAAACAATAAAAAATATTAAAAATTAGCTTTAATTTCTTTTAAAAAAACACGATTCTATCGGCGATTAACATACAATAAAACAATGACTTGTGCCCCTTAATCACGCCATCCTCCGAAATATCATGGCCGCGTAACACAACCAGACACATTTTGGCTCCTAGGTTAGAATACTAACCTGAATTAGATTATAAAAATCATTCAAAGGAGTATTCTGTCTCGGTGGCTTTCTTATATTATAGGTTAATGGCGGTGCTGTTTTCTTTGGCCCGAAGAAAGGGTGAAAATGTTATAAAAGTGTGGCTGTTTGCTGCACAGTTGTCTAGAACACCATATGTTAGAGATGATATTATATATATAAAAATAGAAGAACAGAAATAAGAAGAAGAAAATTCTATCTGCGTTCAAAAATTTCAATCATTGCTCTATATCACAGAGATGATCAGCGAGATCATGATCGTTAATACATCAAAAGGGTCCTCAGTTAATGATCTCGTGGCAGAGATTCATGGAGCAGCGCCGATCGATATTCTGTACTGCCCTGATGTTCTTCTTGCCTCAAAGCCAGACAAAAAACATCTGTACTTTGAAGTTTTTTAAACCCCCAATTATTGCTGCTATGATCAGTAGACGTTGGTCAATCTTTCATATAAAATAAAATATCTATGCTCTTTGTATTTTTTTTATTAGTATTATTTTTGTGGTTAAGTTTCTTCGATGGATATGGGATTCAAAAGGATGAAATGACATTTAATTATCTGGAGCCCATCTGCCTTCCATCATTGCAATCTCGATGGAAAAAGTCGATCCAGCCAGCTTGTTCTACTCTATATCACCAGTCCTTTTCACTCTCATACACGGTTTTGATCAGTTGTATCCATAGAATATGCAAGACAAGCATGATTCCATTAATTTGTGTGTGAATGCACGGTGGATCATGCGAGGGCAAGATGATCATGTGTGTGAGGTTAGTTATTGGTTTACTGCTCGATCCTTTGATATTACTATAGCAGTAGTTTCTTGTTTTTTTTAATTCTGAAAAGCAAAAATCTTAAAATAACTGCAAAATGTCGAAATCTAGCGTGATTAGTTAGAATCTCGATCAAATGGTTTTAAAAATCATAAAAAAAGGATGCCATGTACGTAATCATTTCCCATATTTAACAAATTGAAGCACCACTTTAACCTAGCTAGAGATATACAATGGTGTGCAAAATTAATCTAAGATTTTTTCTAAACTTGTTCAATCAATGGGAGAGAGTATATATTCAATGAGATGGGGTCTAATATTTAGGTGAAACTCCTCTCCGAGTCAATCTCATAGCAAGTCATATAGCATTAATTAATACGGCGTCCACTCTAGAAAATTTATATGGCTTGCAAACCAAACGGGCTCTACCTTCAGCCATGGTCACATTGTATGTCGTTTTCTAGTTCCATGATGAGCGAATAGTTGTATGCAATGTTATTAGAAAGATAAGAAGAAAATTTGTTTTCCTCCGTTGTCTTTTTTTTTTTTTTTTTTTGTAATTGTGCCATGCCTCTTCTCTAATATATGTGTATTTAGAAAATGAACCCGCAACAGTGGGAATAAGAAAGGTTTGCTTGCATTAGTGTTCTCAGAGACCATCATGACTCAAATTATGTAACATCGCACGTAGATGGTGGTAAATATGTCACTAGCCTCGACAGTCAAACGTTTTTTTTAATTATTATTATTATTATTGTGTGCTTCAATTATTATTGAATTTTATATATATGGTTGAACTTTCCTGGGATAACCCACTACTCTACTAGGTCTGAATTTCTTCCACGAATGATGGGTGGAATTTGATTTTCAATTGATGTAAATAATTAATTTTAGCATTCGCAAAAACTATGTACACTCACCCACGCTTCTCAGATGCATACATCACGGAATTTCTTGCGAAAAGGATCGAACTTGCTGCTAAGCTTCCAGCTAGCCTCGCGAAAACGACAGCCCTAAGCACCAAATTAATACAATATTATGGCTCATAAGACAAAAAAAAGGGGTGTTTTGTTTTAAATCGGATGTCATGTGATAAATGAGCTTCGGGTATTGCCTATTTAGTTAACGACCCACTGAATCAGTTTTCAAATCTAAGCAAGTGAGGTCATTTTTTATTTTATTGGGATTTAACTTCTCTAGACTTTACTGGGTTATTTCCACCTACCTTGCGGATCTGAACAAAAATCTTTTAAATGTAAACAAATAATATTTAGCTTGTATAAATATTTTGTAGTATTGTTGCTGACGCTATATATAGCATATCAAACTTGAAGATATTCAATCTGATTCTTGACCAATCATCTCAAACCACCTCATCACTCAATATTTTTTCCAGTGACATCTAGAGGGGGGGAATCATCATTGATGCCAAATCTCTTTGTCGCATGACACTTGTTAATAACAGGAACAATGAATTAACTTGCTAAGACCTTGTTTGTTTCAAGGAAACTGAATTCCAGGAATTCAGTTTCCTCACTTTCCAGTGTTTGGCAACACTTTGGAAAAGTAGTCAAAGGAAAGTGATGGAAAAATCACTTTCCCGGTCAACATTTTTTAAGCTTTAACACACGGAAAGTGTTTTCCGCTCGTGAACGAGCGGAAAACACTTTCCGCGTGTTACATCTCTTTGCCTCATCCTCTCACGTCTCTTTCCCTCATCCTCTCTGCACGTCTCTGCACGTCACTCATCTTTCACTCATCTCTGCACCGCCTCTCGCCTCCCTCTCCAGTCCCTCATCTCTTTCCCTCATCTCTCTGCACCCTTTTCTAAAGCAAAACCAGACCCTCTCGCCTCCTCTCTTCTCCTCACGCCTCCCTCTCAGTCCCTCATCTCTGCTTAAAAAAACCCTAAGCACCCTCTCGTCTCTCGCCTCCCTCTCGGTCCCTCATCTCTGCTCTCGACACCCTCTCGCCTCTCGCCTCCCTCAGTCCCTCTGCTGCTCTGCATCTCGCCTTCCTCTGCAACTCACAGCAAGAGAAACCAGGTACTCCCTCTGCATCTCAATCTTTTTGTAGTAGAGAATAGTTTAAGGTTATTGGTTTTGTGGGTTTTTTTTATGAAGTTTGTGAGTTTTTGATGATATGAGAAATGGGGTTTGTGGGATTTGGGTTACAATTGAAATTGCCGAGTATGGTAATGGGTGTGATTGCAAAGATAGCTACTTGTTTTGATTTCTGTTGTTCTTGTTTCTGTTGATTTCTTGAATTTCTGTGCACCTGAGCTATGAGGAAATTGATCGATAATTTGCGCCTAATTTACAGCTAGAAGATTATCTGGAATCTAAATACATATAATTTATTAGCGTGGAGTTAGGGCTAATGTTTAGACAAAAATGAAAACGTGTTTTTGTTTTCTGATTTAGCTTTTAAATGCCGTTTCTTTGGCTTGGTTGATTATTTGTGGTGCTAAGTTTTGCTGATTAATTTGGAAATTTGATTTGGGAATGAAGATTTGTATCTAAGCGTGATGGTTTCTCATTACAATAATCGAATTGATGCTTGTTTATAAATAACTGTATGAGTTAATCCATGAGAACCCAAAAACAGTAAAGGAACAAGCTATATTTGTTGAAAGGTAGTGGATTGATTCTAGTTAAAAGTGTTCTTTCAAGCTCAACTACATATCTCTTGTAGTCTGTTGCAACTGTGTTTGGAGAAACTATATTATGGAAAGGTATAGGGAAATGTTCAAACATCAATTGTTTGATTGGTAAGTGGTTTGTTCTGCTGTTACTAATGATTTTTGGAGCAACATAATTATTTTTGGGATTATGGAAGGGGGCATTGATTGGTTTGTAATTATTTTGTCAGAAAAGCTTCTTATGAATTAAGGGGTGGAAAAAGCTTATTTAGCTTTCTTTGTCAAGCTTGATAGCCTTACTTCTCTGAGAATGAAAATCATGAAAGCCGAGTAATCTCTTGATCAAGTATCAAACAATTTTTTCTCATTTTGTTAATGATCCCAAGTAGAATGAGCCATCTTTCATAGCTGACTTTGTCTTGGGGCCTGTGCATGCAGTGAACTTTATACATCAATTCTTTTCACTTAACTTCTACTTTAATTGCTTGTAGATGTGAAGGACATAAAATGTGTGGTCAACTATGATTTTCCTTCCAGCCTTGAGGATTATGTTCACAGGATAGGCTGAACTGGTCGAGCAGGAGCTAGGGGAACTGCCTTCACCTTTTTCACAGAGTCAAATGCAAAATTTGCGAGGGAACTTATTAAAATTCTGCAAGAAGCAGGGCAGATTGTGCCTCTGTCATTGCAGCTTCTAATGGCATCTTCAACAAACAAAGCTTTTAGTTATGTTAAGAAACTACCTGTGCGAGGGGGTGATGCCTACCTGTGCGCTGCCCTTTCGAATATTAAAATGAAGGGTTAAACAATCTTAGTAATAATACTGTAACTCATAAAGTGTAGGAATTCATGTATTGGCAAATTCATATTTATGTGATTTTAACTTTAGGTTGGCGTGACTTTCGAGCATAGGTGATTAGATTCTTTGTAGTGGTTTGCTTGATTCTTGATGTGTTTATTCAAATATATTTTGAAAAACTGATCGGCAGGCAAAGGAATAATAGAGCTTGTGTTTTTGTTAATGATAAATCCCTTGAAAAACTGGAAAAATGATCAGAGAAAGTGCCAGTTGATATGCAGCAAATGAAAAGGAGTGACTTATCCTATTATTGAAGGCGATCATGGTGGGCTTGTGTATGTGCCCTTTCATGGTGATTTTTACCTCTACTTTTCAAATGAAAAGAGATGATTCCTCGTTCAAGTAATGGAAACTTGGGTGAAGTATGTACCGTACAGATTTGACCTAGCATTTCAGGAGGGACGCCATTGTTGCCGAGTTGAAAGTTGAGAAAATCATTTCTCAAATAAACTATGTATGAATATAGGATATAATAAAAAAAAATTCATCATTATACTTTTTAGATTTCATTTTTTTATTTTAAGTGATTAAATATTTTATATTAAATATTTTATATATATTAGATAAACTTGAAAAAAAAATTAATTTATTAATAAATTATTTTTCAGTTCATTTTCCAGTTCATTTTCCATAACACAAACAAACACTGGAAAGTGTTTTCCAGTTCATTTTCCATAACACTGCCAAACATCGGAATTCACTTTCCAGGAATTCATTTTCCCAGGAATTCACTTTCCAAAAGGAAACCACTTTCCAGCAAACAAACGGGGCCTAAAATGGTATAGCCATTTTTTTTCTCCTTCTATTTTCATGCAACCTTCTCTTTTCGTTAAAAACTGAAAAGTAAAGAGGATAAATTTTTAAATCAAGATGAAAAATTATCGAGAATTTAAGATTAATTATATTTTTCTTTGTGTTTTAGATTTAAATTTTTTAATTTGATATTTTCACCGTGATCATAGGAAGATTCAATTGAAAGGAGAACAAAATAATAATTCAAATCCTTTAGTTGTATGAAATTAGGTGATTTTATAAGTATAGGATTCCACAAACATGCATGAATAATTTCTGTAGCACAAAAACTCGAGCATATACACACATACACACCTTGATATAAATTTATTTATTACAAAAATTAAGCAAAATGCATAATTATGTAAGCCAGAAAGTAAACTGAATTTGTTCGAAGTAAAATCATGAAAGGAAACCACGACCAATGAACATGGCTTGTCAGACAAAGTAGATGACAGCTCTAGCTAGCTAGGTCCAGAAATCTCATCGGAAAACCTTGGCTCGTTGCAAGTAGAGGGGATGCATGATTGGAGCCAGGGGGCGGCCATTATAGGTCGGGGATTTGGTAATAACGCCACCCACTAGTTGCCATGCTTGCATTTCTACTCTTCGTTTTTCATGCATAATCAAGCTGGTATTTTAGAACATATAATAGACACCTCCACCAAGATGACTCGCAGCCGTAATTTGTTTTATAATAAATGAGATTCGTAAGAAATTTCATTAAGTTTGCCCGAAATCAAGGGCAGGACTGCAGCCATAATAAAATTCTCGGGTTATAATCACAAATGTCACATCTTTCTAAGAAAATATGGGTTATATTGTTGATTAATTTAGGCGCCGTGGAAGAAACTGTATAAACCATGAATTTGGTTAGGAGAGTGGGAGAAGCCACCGGACAAAACCTGCCAATGAACCCTGGGATTCACTCTATGCGTCATTACATTTGTAAATAGCATGCCCTCCATTTCTACAAATTAGAAATATTAAAAAATTGTGGCTGGCTGGAGTGTGTTTCAAGTTATTAGAGAGAGAGAGAGAGGGAGGGAAGAGAAGAGAAGCCACCGGACAAAACCTACCAATGAACCCTGGGATTCGCTCTTTGGTCATAAAAACGCCCACTAATCCTGGGCTTCATAAAGTACGGAAAGTCATTAGCCGATCGCATTATAATCCAAAAAAACAATCTCGACCTTCGACATTTGAAGATGTGTGTTTTCTTGCTCGGAATTCTCAACTATTTCATCAGTGGCTTTGGAGACCTGCTTAAAAGAGTTTCCGATTTTTTTTCTACTCTGCAACGGTACATGTAACATACGATTGTTGAGAGCAATTGCCGAGACTAAACTTTTTCTTTTTTTGGATTTGAGAAAATATTATTTTTAAATATTCTTTTAGACCCGAATTAAATTAATAAAATTATGATTATCTCGAGTTTTTATAAAATAAATACACCTTAAATCAAACTCGAGTCATGCAAATCATATTTCAAACTCTTTTGTACCCACCTTAATAATAGCTTTTTGGAATTTTATATGAACCGGTAGTTAATTAAACCACCATGTCGTCATGTCTGCAAAAGTGTTGGAAGGCTGGCTAGAGATTTTCCTGGAAGTCAAAAAGGCTACTTCAACGCAATATTGTTCGACCAAAAAATCAAAGAAGAAAAATAAAACCAGTTATGTAACATTAGAACTCTCATTTTTCTCTCTGTTTTATTATTTGTACTCGTGTGTTGCTTGTTCACTCTTGGCAACACGTCCTTAAACTTGTCCACATAGATTTTTAGCAAGTTTTTTGATCGGCAAATCTTACCAAATATCAAGAAGGTTATTCATATTCAAATTAACATATTAATACACACACACACACACACACACACACACACACATTGTGTATATGAATGAAACAATATGATGCAGTCAAAGCCTCGCCCAAGCCTGGCTATCAAGATGAAAGTGTGGGGGATTCTGGATGCAGCACCCGCTTTCTGCAAATATAAAAAACAGAGTGGTTCGATTTTTGTCGCCCTGAAAATAGAGCAAATTTGGCAGCTTCAGAAAGTCAGGACGAGACAGAAATTTGGTACAGCTGGTATAATAATTGAACCTCCTGAATTTCTCACTGATTCTTCCGAGGCTCGTCTAAAATATTGTACACAATCCAAGCCAACCCGGAAAATCAACAGTATCCAAACTCTGCAAATCTCTCAGCACAGAAGGTTGTATATTGCAAGGCAATGCACAAAAGGTTCCCATATGTTTTTCATCGACACAGAGACAGAATAGCTTGAAGAAGTCGCAAACTAGCGAGAAAATGATTTGAAAAAAAGAGCCTGCACTTCCACTCGATCCACTTAAATTTCCTCCAATTATGATATCATATAGGAAGAACAGAGCAGGAAGCACGAGTGCACAAACCACGAAAGAGAGCAAGATGAAGAGTGATGGGACCAGTTCGGAAACCATCAAGACTAAGTATGCACGTATTCATAGAAATAGATGCATTTATAACAGAATTGGACACTGTTTCTCTAGATCCAAACGAATTTATATGCTGATTATCGGATCAAATAGTGAATTCTTGGTCATCTGTCATGATGAAACAGCCAGTGGCAGGCAGTGAGTCATAAACAGATTGATGAGAAACAGAAAAACTTGGGCAGATGAAACACTAAACAGATTCAATATCAGAAAACGTGTTGAGAATATTTCATAAAATTCAGCCAGCTTTGAATGCATTTCATACCAGTACCAGTCTAATACCACATACACCACCCAAATCTTCTTAATCAGCACTAGATAAGACATGTCCATAAGAGTGTTAAAGCCTTGACACGGATCAATTTCCAACAGCCCATAGCATCTCTCCGTGGCCTCAACTAACTAACGGAGCTTTCCTTAGCTTATCAAGCTTCCGTTCAAAAGACACAACAGTGTCCTTCTTGCCCTGATCAAGAAGATTTTGTTTCAGATTACTAAACAACTGTGCTGGAGGCCGAATGCCCACATCCAACATCTCCTGAAAGTACAAGCAAGCCTCATCTAGCTTACTCTCATGGCACAAAGTATTGATCAATGTAGAGAACATGTGCATAATAGGAAGGATTCCCCTGGTCTTCATCTGATCCCAGACCTTTATTGCCATATCCACTCTATCCTCATTGCAAAACATCCTCACTATAATCTCATAGGTACTCACAGATGGCTCACATCCCTCACAGCTCATTTTCTGGAAAACTGAATAAGCAATTTTAGTTTTTCCAGCTCTTATCAGATGGTGAAGTATAATATCATAAGTTCTTGCACTTGGACCAACACCACCTTTTCTCATCTCATCAATCGTCCTCTGCACATCATGCATTCTCTCTGACCAGCAATATGCCCCCACAACAGCATTGTAAGTAGGTCCCTCTGGAACAAACCCGCTTGCCTTTGACCGCTCAAAAAAATCAAGTGCTTCACTCAACCTCTTTTCAGATCCCAATCCATTAATCAAAGTACAATATATGTGAGGACTGGGCTTGCAATTCTTCACTTCCATCTCATGAAACAACTCGATTGCATCATCATACCTCCTAGCTTTACAGTGGGCATTGATAAGAATGCCGTAAGTGACAACATCCGGTTCAAAGCCCTCATCTTTCATTTCGTTGTAGACTTCAATCAGCCGCGACAAGTTTTTCTCTTGACCCCACCCTTCTAGCAATATCGTATATGACTTAATATCAGCCACAAATCCTCTCTTATTCATTTTATCAAACACCAATTGTGCTCTCTCTACCTGCCTCGACTTGCACAAAGTATCAAGCAATCTATTAATATCGGATGATTCAATCTTAAATCCAAATTTCTCCATTTTCATAAATGCCTCTACTGCTTCCTTAACTTTCCTTGCTCTTGCATATCTCCTTGAAATCAGTGCAAAAGTTTCTTTATTCAGTAACCCTTTTTGCTTCATGTCAGTAACTAAGTTCCATATAACGTTAAACTGCTTGATCTTTCCTAGTGATTCAATCAAGGCATGGTAGCTCTCTGTGTTATATTGAAACCCTTTTCGCTTCTCTGCCCATCTAAAGAACGATAATGCAAGAGCACCTGCATTGCTTAGCTTCTTCAATGCCTCAAGAACCAAACTTGGTGACACTTCCATAGAAGCCTTATTGAGCAAAGCCTCAACGCTAGAATTAGGGTTTTTTGATAATAATTTGCAGATATTTTCAGCGTCTTCAACGATTTTATCAGCTAAGATTCGTGGGGTTTGGTTGCTGGCATCAGTAAGGACAAGGGTTTGTTGTAAATCAGTATGGATTGGCTTGCGGACGATAAAATGAGGGTTTAACATAGACTCAAAAGGATTTTCAATGTTGGGTGTAGAATTGAGAGATAGAGTTTGGCTTTCGATGTTTATAAGTGATCTTAGGACAGAAGGAGAGGAAGAGTAGAGAAGAGAGGGGGGTTTTGGTGTCCTTGATAGAAAATTGGAGAATCTAGAGAAAGCCATCGCGAGAGAATCAAAGTTCAGTAAAACAACAAAATGAAAGGAGTGAACTTTGAGAATCTTGGAGAGAGAGACTTTGGGTTTTTATTGAGGTTTATGCTGGCGGTCTGGAATTTAACGGCATATAACGTTGGGTGATCGGTTGATTGATGAAAATATAAAATAAAATATTTATTCTACTTCTCAGATTAACGGCATATTTAAATTACATATTTAAAAAATAATAATCAGTCATTGATGATCATGCTAAATTTAATACTTGTTTAAAAATATCTTTTTTCCCGTAATCTTTCCATAATATTACTTTTCTATTTATATTTCTTAAAACAAATAAAATAAATTTTAAAAAGATATGAAATTGACAAAAAATAATAAATTTCAAAACAGAGACTAATTTTAAACATAGAATGACAATATTTAATTCAATTTATTTTATAATTTACTCGTAAGATTGTTGTTTCCACTACGCCTATCCAACAAAAACCAAATGGTTAAAAGAGTTGTAATTTTCCTGAATTGAACCTTTCTTGCCAACACAAACACGCGCCCGCGCAATAAAGAGAGTGGAAGCAAATAAGAATTTAATGAATGATCTTCTGTTACAACTTTTGAATAGTACTAAAAGAGCAGAATGGACATTCAAGGGCGTGCTGAAGGGCAGCATAAAGAGGGAGGTCCTCTTATTGATTCGCACCGTTTATCAGCCCCCATGACAGTGCACCATTCAGAAAAACCTCCAAGTGAATTCACCTGTTTCCCTTCGACTCTGCCACTCCCATGAACAATATCATAACCTGCGAGCGGAGTAGCCCTATAAATGGACCTAAACACCAAAGAATCAAGGTCTATTGATGTTAATTCTCTGAAGTGGTTGACAAGATTCAGATGCCAAGAAAATTGCACCAGTCTCAGACAATAAACCTTTTATATATGCATTTTTCATTTGCACTGATTCGTCTGTGAGATCCATTCATCAAGAAGGTTTGTAATGGTTTCCTTGAATTTCTTAGCCTGAGGACCTGGCTTCACAACATTGACATCACCCCATTGAGAGCAAGGATCTATCCACCAGGTCCTCCGGCCAGTGCACCATGCACCTGGGGCAGCTCGATTGTGCCCACGCCTGAGGATCTTCTCGTCCACCTTGTCTAGAACAGGGTCATCCTTCTGAAACTGCCTTGCAAAAGCCACTCCACTTTGAACCATGAGATCATAATCAGATGTATTAAGAAAATGTGGTTCCATCTTTGGAGGATTGTCCCAGACCATATACCTTAGATCACTGTTTAAAGTTGTGTTCTTAAACTCTGGTGCATTGCAAATGACAGAGTGGAAATAGCTTTCTTCAGATAAGATCACATTGTTGAAGTACATAAGAAGGGTTCGAGGAAGATTATCCCAACCAAGAACACAAAATTCAAGAAAAGATCTGCTCAAGATCACCCACGGGGAACCTGCAAAAGGAGATATGTATTACCACATGTAACATTTTCATGAAAGTAAAACATACACATGCAAAACTTTAATTTATGTTGCGTGCGCAACACGCTGTGGAGAATAGACTTTGCCTGTGAATACTTTGAAACCATCAGGAGTTGATCGCTTTTCTGTAGCATGAAATATCTGGCTCCTCCTGGCTAGGTAAATCCCTGGGTCAACTACAATAGGCTGAATTCTTTGAGGTCTACAACAAAGTCAAACCGATAGAACTGAGATATAATTAAATCTTTGTACTGCAGAATTACAATAAAATTTAGTAAGAAGAGGTCGCTTACTCTTTCCACCCAAGGTCACTGGTGTGATCTATGAAACTGAGGTCTCTGCTAACAGAGGAGAACACATGGGACAAATCTGCAAGATAGCAGAAGAAAATATTGGAAGCTCAGAATTCTATCACATGAAGCAGCATGACACCGCACGATGAGGTCATAAGTGCAAATGAGCGGAATTATTTTCCAAGTGCCTAAAAGATTTTCAGCACTTAGTGCATCTGATACTAGAGACTTGTTGGTTAAATACAAGCACATAGGAGAAAACCGATTCAAAACCATGCTACTAGTAAATAGAGACAGTTATTAATTATCAACTTAGATTCCCATATAACTTGGATGAGTTTCTAAGTAAGCACTGGGCAAATTAAATCAGCTTCAATTTTTACCCAACAATCATCTACATTCTTAAGCCTTCCTAACCATTCATTTGTGCAAAATGGCCTAGGACAACATTGCATTATGATTTATAAAGCAGGCAAGGCCACACACACAAACATAAAGTTGATGATACAAAATCTCTTAACACATTGTAAACATATTGTTCTTTTGTACAGCTGTGAAAGGGCAGGTGAATCACATTGATGCATTCTTAACCTCTCTGGCCTGCATCAAATGTATCGCCAGAAAAGAAGCAGACTCCAGATCAACAAGGGGTTATCAAAGGTACAGAGTCTATAGACAGCTCACCAGCAACTCTTCATAACAATACAAATTGCCAAGGATGCCTTCTGCAATGATAAAGGATGGGACTGTATTACGCTTTTATACAGCTGTGAAAGTACCTCAGGCATGTGCATCACACTGATCGGATTCCAATAAACTCTTTTAAACATTATGTTTCATGGGACACAAAGTCACCAACCATTTCAGAAGTACGAATTAATATGCAAAACCTTTTATGGATATAATCTAAACAGTATTTATAGTCTTTTATCCAATCACATAATTGTTTTGAAACCTACTTCGGGTACATATTTCCTGCATCATAGCCAAATAGCTTTGATGCCCTGCCAACACTCTAACCTGAAAATTCAAAAAAAAACACTACACAAACTCTAATCTGTCTGCTCTATCTTGCCTCTTCATAATAAAAGCTCTTTAGTTTAAAAAAAAATCTACTTGATTTTTAAGAAGCCTATGCTAAGGCCCCTTCACTTCTTGTCCCCTAGCCTAACTCACAATATTCAACACACTTGCCAGTCTAGGCATGCCCATGAACCTAAAAATTGATGAAAACATCATATATGCATTTTCAAAACCGCCTTTATTCAATCCCTTTTCAAATAACATCCTGGATAAAAAATGTATGACTCCTCTATGAAAAAAAGGTAAGCAACTCTAAGCTTGCACAGGTCATTTGAACACTCTCATCCTCAGTAGTGAAAAATGAAAAAAGAGTACCAGTAAAGGCATGTCCTATAATGATATCTTGGTCCCAATCAGGAAAAGGGCACAATTGATGCACTGAGGGCATCCAGGAGGTGAGACTAAAATGATTGTGTAAGCCTAAATATCAAAGCATGATTTCTCTCATTTAACTTTTGTTAGTCAGTCCGGTACTTCAGATACCCAACAACCAGTCAACCCCACCCCTTCCCCTCCAAAAACAAAAACAAAAAAAGTCCCTTGCACACACATTCTGTAACACAAGATCAAAAGACCTACATCAAGAATTCTCTAAAGCCCATATGCGGTGAATACAGCAGTATAAATGTAAACCTGCAAATTCTTGCAATCCCAGAACTTTTTGAAGTGGTGTCCATCAACATGTGCTGTGAGTGAGTTGGAATATCAAAAAGGATGTTGGTTTAGCCAATAAAGAAAACATCCTAACTTATGTAAATCTCATCCTGACACCAAAAAAAAAAACTGCTTTAAACTACAAAGAATGACAAATGAAGATATCGTAATTAGCTTCCATCTAAGCTAAGAATTCAAACAGCCTTTCAGAGGCCATTGCACATGAGCAGAATGGGGTTGGAACTTGGTCCTCCATTAACCTACTCTAGCTCGGGTCACAAATAAGTGTGCATCCACAGTTACAGGTTATAATCTGGTGATCCTCATCCTGGATAGCATGCAATAATTATTACATCAAGGTTTAATAAAAACTTTCGTTCTTGCAAAGCCATCCTTCATTACACCTGCATGGAAGATACTTCGCTATATTCTGAACCACCTTCTAAACGGTTCAATAGAAGCTTTTTTTGTGAGGGTTTTCTCACGGAAATTGTCCAACCCTAGGTCTAACAAATGCATTACAGTAACCTGCAGGGTTATGGTTAGCTGCATCATTTTTATATTGATAATTTAAGCTGTTCTGGTAAACAGCACACTGTTTAAGTCAAGCTTTGATGAAAACTTCTGTTCTTGCAAAATCAATCTTCATTGCACCCGCATGGAAGCCTACTTCACCGTGTTCTGAACCACCTTGTACCAGGTTCAATAGAAGGTTCTTTATGTGAGGACACTGTTGCAGAAGTTTTCCAATCCTAGGTCTTACTAGAGCATTATGGTTACCCTCAGGGTTATGGTTAGCTGCATCATTTTTATATTGGTAATTTAAGCTGTTCTGGTAAACAGCATGCTGTCACTGGTTTATAAATTCCATCACAACAGGAATATGAATCCAGGATCTTTGCACAGAAGTGTGCATTGTTAACAATATTTTCTCCCCGTCCAAGATCCTAACAACATTGTGACCTATACGGCATCATTCATGCTGGCTTCTAATACATTCTGGACAGCAGGCACCCTTTTCTGGCTTCTAATCATATTTCAGAATACAACATAAATATGTCAAATATATCCAAAACGCTAGGCAAAATATGAAATGCTAGTCAACTATGCTTAAAATAGTAACAGATCATCATGCGTGCTTTCCATTGAGCTTTAAGATGCATATGCAAGAGATTTCTCATTCAAGAATCAAAAACAAAGATGACAAAACTTAAATAGATGCGTGAACAAATTCTAAATGAACCATTGAATCCAAGTTATTTTTCCAGCATCAGGTCACAGTTTCATACTCAACCAAACAAATCCAGAGATGAACAAAACCACCAATCAGAATTAACAAAAATAAAATGCATACCATCCTGAGTTATCAACGGATAATCCATTGCACTCAAAGACACAAACCACGTCCACCCAGCATCCATCCTCAACAAAATGGCAGCAGCACGCAAAATTGCAGCCAGATTGGAAGAACCCATATAGGTAAGCCTGCCAGGTTTCCCAACAACATCCACATTCCCAAAACTCCTGATCGCAGGCACTGCATTTACAGCACCAACAAGCTCCATTCTCTCCTTGTCAGATGCCTCGGCACCCAAATGCAATAAATAACGGTTTCTTGGGTGATAAACTGCCAGCAATAACCTAAGGATCCTGTCCTTATCACCCCTTCCACCTGAGATATAATAGGCAAAAGCAGGAGGGTAGTGGATTCCATGGTGAATTATAGAAGGGAACTGTTTAGAGGAGCTGAAAACAGAGATTGAATATACTAAGAGAAAGAGTAGTGAAAGAAATGCTGAGGAGAAGAGAGTGAAGAGCCATCTTCTCTCTGCTCCCATGATACTAATCCTAACAACACTGCCAATGTTGAAGCTGCTCCTTGTTTTTGGTGATGGGGCATATGGTGCAAATCAAATCTCAAGTTCTAACCTTCCAGCTAAAATCAGGTCTTTTTCACTGTAGCTTCTTGAGATTGGATTGGAAACAGAGATATATCGATGGGTATGGATCAATAAAAACTGGAACTTTATAGCTAGCTTTTGGGGTTTGAAGCAAGATGAACAGATAGGTATTGTTCAAATGAATCGTATTCGATTGACTTTAGTGATTGAGAGAGGTGGGTTTGTTGGGATCTTGGTGGCGAACTCTGAGTTATGAGTGAACAATGGTGAAAAATATTGGGTAGAAAAAAAAAACACAAAGAGGACCCGTCCCAGATTATAAACAAACTGCAAAAAAAGTTATTTCTCCCCCTATTTTAATAGAGACAACTCTATGGGCTAATAACATTAATAAATATGCTAATCTTTTTCGCCCCCCCCATGAGCTAGTATTAGACACGTTTGCTATTAACACATCAACAGTTTTTTTTCTGTTACACGTGGAGCGTGACTATGACGCACCACAGATGGAAAACATTTGTCTCTTTTGGGATATAAAGATGACCACGCGCTCCAAGAAATTTTGGCATTGATGATTGATATGGTATATGTTTTTATATGGTAAACAGTAGTTTATATTTAATTAACTTTAATTCCATTATTATTATTATTGTTATCATTTCATCCATTATTTTTTATATATAAAAAAACTAACTTTTTTTATTTAAACCATTAGAAGAATAAGAAGATTATTCCATTGTTTTTTAACATAAGTTTTTTTAATTTTATAATACTGAAACCAAAATGAGCTAAATATAATGAAATAGATGAATAAAAAAAGAACACAGTAACCAAAAGAAAAAACACATGAGAGAGAGAAAAACATTATGGACATATAAAACACCAACGACAATACACATTGTATCAAAAAAAAAATAACAATAAAAAATTTGTGTTCCCTAGAAAAAACCAATTTTAGAGCTTAGATTAAGTGTTGACCAGACCACACTTCGCATGAAGGTGGCGACATCCCTTACTTACTCGGCAACAACAAATTTGGTCTTGATAGCTGTATAAGTTTATTTGTTTTTAAAGTGTTTTTTTTATAAAAAAATATCAGAATTATATATTTTTATTTTTTAAATATTATTTTTTATATCAGTATATTAAAATAATCGAAAAATAATAAAATTAAAATTAAAAAATACTCTTGAAACCAATGTCAACCAGACACTAATTGAGTAATTAGCAATCTGGAAAGCAGTGAAAAGAACTAGCTATAGATTTCACATGGTTGCCATCCTCATACTCTTAGAGGAATGTCGTCGTTTGATAGAAGAAAAGTCAAGAATCCTGCAAAACAACAACATATCAACACTTGCTTGATACTATTACCGGCAAAAAAAAAATTAAAATGTTTTTTATTCAGAATCTTATTATAGTAATATTTTTATTTATTTATTAAAATTTATTTTTAATATCAATATATAAAAATAGCATCAAAATAATAGAGAAAAAAACTAGTTTGAAGTAAGGAAAATAAATACTGTTTATACGGTTAGGGGTATCATTTTGAAAAGAACAAGGGTAAAGCTAGAAAACTCTAAACCTGGGAGTAGAATCGTAACATTACTGAATTTACAGGGGCAGAAAATGAATTTAACATTTCATTTCAAATATTTTAAATATACGGGTGAGTGGAAATAGAAAATACGAGCGGTATACCCGCGCGATGCGGCGGCTTTTTTTTTATCTATGTAGAAAATTGATTATTTTTATATGTATTATATTTTGTTATTTTAATATTTAATTAGTATAATTATAATTGATAAAATCTATGTAATCAAAATGGAAAGTGACCCGTATATTTTTTGATTGTAGATAACCTAAGTAATTTATTTATTTTAGTTTAATTTTTTCCCCGGTAATATTACATTTAAAATATTAAAACTGAAAATATTGTAAATTTGTTTTTAAGAAATAAACTTAAACAAAAGAGTACCAAATTTAAATTCAAAGGCAATTTTTTTTATAAGATTTATTAATGATATTATTACATTAAATGTATTTAAGAATATTGACATTAATTTTTTTTAAGGAAAAAATCCTAGGGCATTTTTTTTCCTCTCTCTATATATTTATAGGCGATAATATTCAATAAAAAATTTTTTATGTTATTCGATTAATTCATTATATTATTATATAAAATGTATTTAAGAATATTGACATAAATTTTTTTTATTCAAAAAATCCTAGGTCATGTTTTCTTCTCCGTATATATATTCCTATGCGATAATATTCAATAAATATTAGAACATATAATTAATGATAGACTAAAAATGTTAAAGAAACTTTAACAAAAGATAAAAAAAAAAAAAAATTACCATTGCTATTACTGTCAAAACAATAAAAATTATTAAATTATTCGGAGGGAAAAAAATATTAACAGAAGAGTAAGCAAGAAAAACAATTAAATTATTATTATTATAATAATAATAATAATTATTATTATTATTATTATTATTATTATTATTATTATTATTATTATTATTATTATTATTATTATTATTATTATTATTGTGTTAAGTACAAAATTAAAATTTGAAGATAATTTTTTTTTATGTTATCTGATTTATTCATTATATGATTATATTAAATGTATTTAAGAATACTGATATTAATTTTTTTTATTCAAAAAATCCTAGGTCATGTTTTCTTCTCCCTATATATATTCCTATGAGATAATATCCAATAAGTATTAGAACATATAATTAATGAAAGACTAAAAATATCCTAGAAACTTTAACAAAAGGAAAAAAAAAAATATCATTGCCATTACTGTTAAAACAATAAAAATTATTAAATTATACGGAGAAAAAAAAACATTAACAAAAGAGTAAGAGAGAAAAACAATTAAATTATTATTATTATTATTATTATTATTATTATTATTATTAGTAGTAGTAGTAGTAGTAGTAGTAGTAGTATTATTATTATTATTATTATTATTGTGTTAAGCACAAAATTAAAATTCGAAGACAAATTTTTTTTATGTTATTCGATTTATTCATTATATGATTATATTAAATGTATGTAAGAATAATGATATTAATTTTTTTTATTTAAAAAATCCTAGGTCATGTTTCCTTCTTCCTATATATATTCCTATGAGATAATATTCAATAAATATTAGAACATATAATTAATGAAAGACTAAAAATATCCTAGAAACTTTAACAAAAGGAAAAAAAAAATATCATTGGCATTACTGTCAAAAAAATAAAAATTATTAAATTATACGGAGAAAAAAAAACATTAACAAAAGAGTAAGCATGAAAAACAATTAAATTATTATACTAACTTTTATTTAAATATTTAAATTAAATAATTTAAAACAAAACCTGGAATTAAAAGATTTGAGACCGAAATGAAACTGAAATCTATAATAAATTTGCATAGAAGGATAAAATTGAAAAAAATCAAACTTTGATACCCAAAATATTAAGGATTTATAATAAATTTGCATGGAAGGATGAAATTGAAATCAATGAAAACTTTGATACCAAACAAATTCTGAATTCCAGGCCAATCCACTCAATTAAAAGAATGAGGACCGAATTGGAACTCCAATATATAATCAATTTCAATTGAGGGACGAAATTGAAAGAAATTAAAACCTATAAAATAGCATTAAGGGCAATAATAACATATCAAAACGTTGAGGGACTGAAATGAATTTTGACAAAAAACAGCTTTGCTGACGTCATCTGGCGCAGGAGGAGAGAGAAAGTGGGGGTGAAAATTCAAACGACGATTGACACGTCTCCGGACATCATCTTGCCACACGCGCCGTCCGAAAAACGCGTGAGCGTTGGAACGGACGGCGCGTCCGGCGACGCGCCAACAGTTGTCAGCGAAAAAAAAAACAAAAATTGGCTAATTACCGGAACACCCCTCACCCCCAGGCCTGGTTTTTATCTTTTTCGGGGGGCTAAATCATTAATGCACTGTTCATTCTATTATTAAAAAAAAGAAAACAACCGGCTGGACGAACCGGACTGGACCGGTCAATGACCGTCCAGCCCCTAGGAAAAGCGACGCATTTTGTCTTTACTGGGGGTTAATTTCGTGCATGCACTGTTCATTTTAAAAAAAAAAAGGATGTACTCCCGCGAAGCAGCGGGTGAAATTGCTAATGAACAGTGCACATGTGTCTTGCGCTACAGGAATGAGCAGTGAATGTGCGATGCCTTTTAGTTTTTTTGTTAATTGTTAATGTTAATGTTAATATATGTTTGCCTACATTTCTTGAAATCTAAAGCAAACGGAAGAATTTCTAATATTTTATCAACCGTGACACGTACAAAAATCTCAAGATCCTGAATCATGCCGTGGTAGGTTCTGGTCATGGCATGATACAAACCCAGTAGGAGATGGAAAAAGGAGTTGGATATAATTCCCACGAACTTGGAACCCTTTTATTTTGTTTTTCTTTTCATTTTTTTATAAACCTGGCTTGGAATTAGAGAGGTGCTTGACAGATATGCCATCAGCCCATCAATGTTGACCATTGTCTTCATTTTTATAAGACAGTAGCCAATGCCCCTCGCCCCCGTTGCGGGCACTATATTTTTTTTAATCAATTATACAGAGAATAGAAGGGAAAAGAGGAGCGGCAGGTCATCACAATTAAATGAAATGAAACAGCAGATCACGCACCCCAGTCCACAGTGGATCTGGTGTGCGTGAACAGCAATGAATAGTAGATCACCGATCTACTTTAGTTTCTTTAGTAATTAAAAAACAAAAGTTGAAGAGGACAAACATTTTTAAAAATTCAAATGCAAGGTGTCATGGTGCGACCTGGGTTTCCAACTCCCACGTCTTGGATTGGTTATGGTTGGTTTCAGGTTGATTTGCTGTAAGAAAATATTAATATTTATGCCTCGCCATTTAAAAAAAAACTTCAATAATGTTTTTATTTTTATTAATTTCAGTTCTACCGTGATTTCTTTTAGTTTGATACTGGCCAATAAACCGCGCCTCGTCGGGCCAGAATTATATTTGTTTCAACACAAAAAATATTAATTATATAATATTTTTATTATTATAATATTAATTTAGATAAAATAATAAATCTAAGCAAAATTCTTGTGAAGTGCAAGTTTTTTATAAAAAATATAAATTTTAAATCGATATAAATGTATCTGTTTAATAGGTTTCAACGAAATCACCAGCATAAAATTATCATCATCATTAAAAAAGCAATAAGATTCGGATACCTGAATTATCGAATTCACTGTATTAGGATTAGTTCATTTTATAATCCAATTTAAATTAAACACGACAAACAAAATATAAATTGTAAAAACAACATCAATAATCAAATAACAAAAATAAATAGTTAATTTTTTATTTACAAAAGAAAAAAAATATCATTGAAAATTTATCCCTGTGTTACTATCATTATCATGACTATAACACTTAAAATTAAAATCATTAAATTGCCCTAAAAATAAAATAAAAATGAAAACATTTTCACAAAAAAATAAATAAAAAATAATCACTAAAATTATCATTATTATTGCACAAATAAGGATATCATAAAATCATCTAACCCAAAGAGCAGATAAAAATGACCGGAAAAAAAAAAAGAATAAAGGGAAAAAAAGAGAGATATTAATTTTAAAATGATCGCTAGTATAAATTAAAATTTCATAATTGAACCAAATAAAAATAAAACCCCAATAAAAAATAAAATGACAAAAATTAAAGCATAGGTGCATAGATACGGATAAAAAATAAATATTGTCCAAGAAAGATTGAAAAAAAAAAGAATTAATACCAAATAAAAAATTCAAAGAATAAGGGCCGAAATAAAAAATAAAATATATGATTAATTCTAATTGAAGAACAAAACTGAAACAAATAAAAACTTTGGGACTAAAACAAATAAAAGCATTTTTAAAAAATTGCAGTGTAATTTTGTTAAAAAATTAAAAGAATAAGGACCGAAATGAAAAGTAACATATATGACCAATCTCAATTGGAAGACAAAATTAAAACAAATTAAAACCTACATACGAAAAAAATTAAAGAAACCAAAAACAAATAAAAAATCAAAAGAATAAGGACCCGGTGATAATTACGAAAAAATGGAGGTGAAAGTACCACAATATCCCTGGGTCCAGGCTTTTATTCTGTGTCCTTTTGTCAGCACCCAGTGATAAAATAATAGTTTTATTGTGCAAAAAATTCAGAAATATCATACATGTCCCCTGAAAATATTCAAAAAATACCCCCGATTCCGAGGGTTAATTTTTTCTTTTATCATAATTCATAATAATTTGTGTCTATATACACAGTAAAAAAACACTACAGGAAAAGAGAAACATTTTTCACTTTAGTTAATTTTAATATGTTGGTTTTTTGTACATATGCCTCACTAACTTGCCAACCTCTAGCTTTCTTTTCAAGTTTAGGAATTAGGAATATTTTACACACACACGTGAAAAGTAAATTAGTTTGAATCAAATTTTACACACGCACGTGAAAAGTAAATTGGTTTGAATCAAGAATTATTTGTTTTTTCTGTACAGTTTCGTATATATTGTCCTCTATGACAATAGTCCTTTAAGCTTGCTATCTTAATTTTTTATTAAAAAAAATATATACCCAGATCTTTTCCACCGTCGTTTTTCTTCAGGTAATAACTTTACCTCTCTCCCTTGACACGTTCATCTCCTCCCAGCTCACGTACCCTACCAACGCCATTTCCGTCGGCGACTGAATCCCCAATCTTTTCATCATATATATTTTAAAGCAAAAGCAAAAGGAAATGGAATTCAAAGGAAATGTACACAAAAAAAGAATTAAAGTTTCTCGCCTCGGGATCTCTCTGTTATCACCTCGTTTGTTTATACTCTCTCTCTCTCTCTCTCTCTTTATTCCCACCTCTTTCACTGATCTGGAGATCACCCCAACTCTAAGCCTTAACGCCAACACCAACCCTAATTGTCTTTACTTCGAGCCACCCACCGTGCAATGATATGGCCTGGGATCAATGAACTGAACTTTTATCGTCGTCAAGAAGCAGGTTTCAATTAACTGCTTTCAACAAAAGAAACCAAGAAACCACAACAGACAGCCAAAAATTAACCAAGAGAAAGAATGAAAAATCAATAAAGCCCTCAACCACCAACACAAAGCCTCGGCAACACCAAGGACAAAACCGACAGTGCACTGTTGAAGTCCACGGTAAAATACTTCACAGTCTACCGTGCGTGAAACAATAAAAAACTTCACACCATTTATATCTTAGTTAATATAAAATTATTTTTTTTATCTTATAACTTTTTTATCAGATTATTTTAGTCTCATAACATGGATTGCGAGTTTGATATATTAACTCGGGTTGATGCATATAATTTTTTAGGCTTTTTATATGTTTTAAATTTTATTCATCAACATTAGATTTATTAAAAATTAGATTTCATAATTTATTTTCATTTGTTTTATATAAAGTTATCATGGTTTTATAATATCACATATAATTTAGTTTTAACATGAATTAACTCAAATTAATTCAATATATTATCTCGGTATCTATAACATAAATTCATCATGAATGTATTTTAAATTAAACTATATTTTTACATGTTATCCGAATTTTAAATTAAACTATATTTTTACATGTTATCCGAATTATCTTTAATCCACCTAGTTAATCGAATAATATTAAATCAGTTTTTATATAATTTAGGTTTTTCTACTACAAAAAACATTAACAATATTTAAATATATTCTATATTTAAAAATACAGTATTTTGATTCACGGAATAGCGCAGGAGAATTAATTTAGTTTTAAAACTGGAAGGTTTTTTATTATCCATTGCTATGAAAACAAGGAATAATTCTTGTTTAATAGAAGAATAATCACGGGCTTAGAAGCTCCAATAAGAATCGAGTAGAGGTCGTGCAGAATTCAGGACAGACTGCGTCTAGAAGTTGGGTGAGCTACCAGAGAGAAACAATCAGATGCCATCCAGCGGACAATCTTAGGTACAAAATCAAGTGATGTTATTGGTACAGTTATAAACAACTATTCATTCATTAATTTTGTTAATATAAATATACTAGACAATGCCCCCGCGCTTCGCCGCGGGCGGCACAATTTTTTTTTCAATATAAAAAATATTAATTATGTGTATTTTTTTTATTATAATATAAATTTAGCTAAAATAATAAATCTGTGCAGAATTCATGTCAAGTGCAAGTTTTCTATAAAATATATGAATTTAAAATCGATATAAAGTTAAATAAAAAAGCATAAATTTATCATCACCATTAAAAAAGCAAGAAAACTCGGATATTTGAATTATTCAGTTCACTGTATTAAGATTAATTCATTTTATAATTCAATTTAAATAAAACAAAAATAAAATTTAAATTGTGAAAATACCCATAATAATAAAATTAAAATTTTAAATTTTTTATTTTTATTTTATATTTTAAATTAAAAAAAATAATGTTTTTAGATTATTTTGATTTGTTAATGTAAAAAATAATTTTAAAAAATAAAAATATTACAATACTTTTCTGACCAAAAACACTTTAAAAAACAAACTCAATTGTACTTAAACAAAAGATTTATAAAAGAAAGTAATAAAAAACCAATAACTAAAATTATCATTATTATTGTGTAAATAGTAAAATCATAAAAATCATTCAATCCAAAGAACAAATAAAAATAAAATAAAAGAAAAAAACAATAAGTAAAGGGAAAAAGGAAGCAGTATTAATTTTAAAATGACTACCAGTTTAAATTAAGATCTCAGGATTGAACCGATAAAAAAAAAATCCCAACAAAAAAACCTATAAAAAAACTAAAAGTATAGATGTATAAATACGAATAAAAAATATAAATAGTCTAAGAATTTTTTTAAAAAACTAAATGAATGAATATAAAAAACCCTCGAATAATCAAATAAAAAAATAAATAGTTAAATTTATATCCACAAAAAGATGAATACATAAATTGAAAATTTGTCCTTATGTGATTGTTATTATCAACATTACTGTCAAAACAATCTCAATAATAAAATAATCTAGAAAAATCATTAAAAAAACAACCACTGAAATTATCATGATCATTGCATAAATAGTCAAATCATAAAAATCATCCAATCCAAAGAAAAAGAAGAAGCAAAAAACAAAACAAATGAACAAAGAGAAAAAATGAGCAATATTAATAAAAAAGCAATACAAATAATTAAATTGCCCTGGAAAATTATTACAAAAAAGCCAAAAATTTGTATAAAAAACAATAAAAAAATCAATTAATAAAAAATAAAAAAAAAACATTAAAAAAAAAACAAATGAATTAATAGAAAATAAAAAATGAAAAGAATAAGGGCCGAAATAAAAAATAACATATATTAAATTAATTCCAATTAAAGGATAAAATTAAAAATATATATATATTTGGAGGACCAAAAATAAATAATGCAAACTGCTGCCATTTTATAAAAAAATCAGAAGAAGAGGGACTGAAATCAAACTTTGTATATATTACCAATTTCAATTGGAGGACCAAATCAAAGAAATCAAAACATTCGTACCGGAATAATTAAAGGAATAAAAAATAAATACAAAATCAAAAGTATAAGGACTGAAATAAAACTTTCTTATATAATCAGTTTTAATTGAAGGGCACAATTGAAAACAATAAAAATTTAATTTGAATAAATCAGCAATAAAAACGAAATCAAAACCTCGGGGACCAAACTGAACTTCACACCAACATCAGGGACCGGAGCTAAATTTGGGGGCGGCAGGAGAGAGAAAAGCGACGACCGAGAGAAAACCGTCCGCCGCGGCTTAACCGGACATATAGGGAGGGAACGCGCCGCGACGGAAGAGAGAGGACCTCCCGGTGCATCTTCTGGGACGACAAAAGTAAATTTTTGACGGCGGGAAGACACCACACGCGCCGCCTACATGGCGCGTCCGCGTGGAACGCCGCTGGCGCGGTCCGACGACGCGCCAGCTGTCCCGGGGTAAAAAATAATAAAATAATGGTTAATGACCTAAACACCCCTGCCCCCACTGGTATTTACGAAAATACCTGAGGGGAAAAGACGCCACTGCCCCCGTTTACTGTGCGCATTTTGTCGTTTTCGGTGGCCTTTTTCGTCTGCGCACTGTGCCAAAAAAGTGGGAAAACCCGAGAGAGCCCCTGGTTCCTGTGCGCTATTTTGTCGTTTTCGGGGGCTATAATCGTTAATGCACTGTTCACATGCGGAAAAGACAAAAAAAAAGAGGAGGACATACACATGCGAAGCACCGGGACAAATTGCGAGTCCACAGTGCATCTGAGTCACGCGCTACAGTGAAATTCTCTACAGGGAAAGGGCGACACGTTTTATATATATACTAGCAAATTGCCCGCGCGTTGCCACGGATATTTTTATTTATATAATTTAACATAATTAAATTTACAACAATAAATTTATATGATATAAGTAAATAAAAGTTATAGATTAGGAGATAAAATGTTTAAAATTTTGAGTTGAGTTTGTCACGTAAGCATAGATTACATCTTTTAGAATATAGGTATGACGTCATAAACGATCACAAAAGAGCGCGCACTAACATTAGAAAAAAGAGCAAAATATTTGAATAAGAAAAAAAAATATTGAAATCATTATTGTGCAGATAATAAAATTATAAAAATCAATTAATAGAAAGAGCAAATAAAAAAAACAAAGGGAAAAGGAAGCAATATTAATTTAAAATATTATAACAATAGCAACATCGGAGTCTTAACATCTAAAATTATTATTGCCGCTAGAATAAAAACAACAAAAATTATTAAATTATACCGAGGGAAAAAAATACAAAGCATGAACAAAACAGCAAGCAAGAAAAACCAATTAAAAAATTATTATTATTATTATTATTATGTTAATAATGAAAGAAACAAAAATAAATGAAAGACAAAAAATATCCTAGAAACTTTAACAAAAGATAAAAATAAAGAAAAAAAATATTATCCTTGTTATTACTGGAAAAAAAAATTATCAAATTATTGGGAGGGAAAAAAAATCACAAAAGAGCAAGAATGAAAAATAATTAAATCATGATTATTATTATTTTTATTATTATTATTCTTATTCTTATTCTTCTTCTTCTTCTTCTTCTTCTTCTTCTTCTTATTATTATTATTATTATTATTATTATTATTATTATTGTGTTAAATACACTTATATATACATGGACAAAAGTAGGGATTAAAAAAATAAAAGTGTAAGGGCTGAAATGAAAATCAAATATAAAGGGATTAAATTAAAAAAATTAAAAGTCAAAGGGCTGAAATGCTAATTACATTTATTGTCAATTGAAATCAGAGGATAAAATTGCAAAAATCGGAACTTGTGTACCGAATTTATTGAGTTCTATACAACCAACCCGAAAATTGAAAGTAGAAGGACCGAAGTGCAACTTTCACATTCAATCAATTAAAATCGGAGGACCCAATCGAACTAAATCAAAACTTATATAAAAGAAATGAGGACCAAAAAACAAATTAAAAGTAGAGGGACCGAAGTGAAAAGTAACCAAACATGGGGGACTCTCCTGCACATTGACGTGCAGGAGAGAGAGAAACGTGACCGGCAGCTTTAACCGGCCTCCACCGCATCCACGGACATATTCCGGTTACACGCCCCACCGCGGGAGGAAGACCACACGGCGGCGCATCGATCTATCCTCCGGTTGACAATTTCCGGCCACCGGATAACGCCGCACACGCCGCCTGAAGAGGGCGTGAGGCGGAAATCCGCTCGGCGCGTGCGGCAGACGCCCTTACAGACACGACATTAAAAAATTAAAAAATATGGTCAATTACCGTCCTGTCCCTGTACCCAATTCAGCGTTTTTGTCGTATTAGGGGCTAAAACCGGCTTTAGCCATTTCAGAAAATAATAAACAAATAAAAAGTTGCGGCGGACCGGGCCGGTCCGGCCGCGCGCAATTACGCCAGTGCCCCTCAGGCCGAACCCTTCTTTTGTCTTATTACTAGGGACGAAATCGTCAGTGCACTGTTCACAGCTGAATATTTTTAAAAAAAAGGACGGGAAAAAGGAAAAACCAAAAATAGCCCAGTTTGCCCAGCCCCTTCTGCCGCGCGGATGAAGGCCAAAATGGGGTGCACACTGTCGCAATCCACAGTGAATTGTGAGAGAAGCGACAGTGCAACACCCCACGCTGTTTATATGTTTTGTAATATATATATATATATATATATTCTCAGTTTTACTTATTAATTTAAGTTTTCAGTTTTTAGATGAGATATCTTATTAACTTGGTATGAAAAGCTTATAGATCCACCAATCATGAATTTAAATTTTATTATTCTCATTCTATTTAATAAAAAAAATAAACATAAAATAATATGTAACTTTGTACAAATTTCATCTCCAAAAAATTTTCACGTAAAAAGACATATCCTTAAGAGAACTTTATCTTTAAAAAATATATTTTGTAGATCTAAATAAACAATTAAAATCCTTATTATTCTAAATTTTTATAAATAATATATATTTTAACTCAAATTTAAAATCTATTATACAGATATCAAAAATTCTACCATTGCACCCGACTCTTGATGACAACATAATGTATCTATCTCGTCAAATGCCCTCCAACTGAAACAGCTATGCATTCAAGGGATAACTCGATAGACGCTACGTGAGAAGCTCCTGCCCGAGTTAATTTTTTTCCCGGAGGATATTTATGACAGGTTTTATTAGAGTAAAGCAGATAAAAACAAAACATAATGAAGCCTTGTTCTCGCATAATTAATTTGATTATACAAAATAAAAATAAAATTTAGATTCAATAAAGGTATAAAAAAACAAATTGATTTTTTTACTTCCCAAAACAAAGAAAAAAATAACAAAGTATTGAATAAAAATAGAGGGAAAAAAAAACTTGACAGAGGAAGAAAAAAATTCATAACTCATTTAATTGTAAACTTGGGCTTAATTAAAAATTTCAACACTCACTTAATCAAATATTGAAGTATATAATCAATAATGTATTTATTTTTAAATCCTTTTAAACAACAAAATTTAAAAAATTAGGAAAAGATAAAACCTGAGGCAACCCTTGTTATTTTAAAACGAAAGATATATACCATAAAAAGAAAATAGGGTGATAAATTCTAAAAAAAAACAAATTTGGGTGAATTTTATAAACTCGAGTTAAATTCTAAAATTTGTATGTTAAATTCTCGACTCGAGCTCAACCATTAAACACAACTCCTGGAGAATTAAATGTTGAAAGAAGAAATAAATTAGTTTAAATTAAATTAAAAACAAAATTCCTTTTAAAAAATATAAATTTAACAAAGACAAAAAAATCAAGACACCCGTGTTATTTTTAAAACAACCAAATAATATAAAAAAACAAATAAAAAAATAACAAGATGCTTGAGAATGAAAAAAAAGGCTTTTTTTTTTTTAAAAAAACAAGAAAGTTTGGGCCAACTTCATAAACCTAGATCAATCTTTTCAACTTGTAATTTGTTAAATTTTAAATTTTAATTAAAGAAGTTAAACATCTATCCAATTTATTTTTGTAGGATGAAATAAAAAAAAAACAATTGAACAAACTTTTGCAATGTAAGAAAATAGATTTGATAAACAAACTTGGAAGGGTGAAATAATTTTTTTTTTATAAAAAAAATAGATAGTAGTTAATATAATAAGAATCATATATTACAGATAAAAAAATATATATTACAGATAAAAAAATATATTACAAATGAAATTAAAAAAAATCTTCAATATCATAAATCATCCTAGAAAAAATTAGAATCACACACGCACCATTTGCACATGAAAAAAATACAGCAGTTTCAGCCGTTATTAATGCAGGTTTAAAAATGTGATGGAGATTATTTTTTAAAGTATTTTTGTTTTAAAAAATATATTAAAATAATATTTTTATTTTTAAAAAAATATTTTTAACATCAGTATATTAAAATAATATAAAAATATCAAAAAAATTAATTTAAAACAAAAACTAAAAATAATATTTTTTTTTAAAATATTTTTAAAACACCGTGATAAACATAATCTAAAGAACAAGTGTAGCTTACAAATCTAGCAAATACTATTCACATGTTTTTAGCTTTTTTTAATAACAGAACTCTTAGTTACAAAATCATCCTACTATCTCTAAAAATCTGAAAACCTTTAAATTCGAACGGCAATAAATGACTTATTTGTTTTAAAATTAAGTCAAAGCTCCTCAACTCAAGTTTAGTATTTTTTTGTTAAGGGCCGAAATAAAAAATAAAATATATGATTAATTCTAATTGAAGAACAAAACTGAAACAAATAAAAACTTTGGGACTAAAACAAATAAAAGCATTTTTAAAAAATTGCAGTGTAATTTTGTTAAAAAATTAAAAGAATAAGGACCGAAATGAAAAGTAACATATATGACCAATCTCAATTGGAAGACAAAATTAAAACAAATTAAAACCTACATACGAAAAAAATTAAAGAAACCAAAAACAAATAAAAAATCAAAAGAATAAGGACCCGGTGATAATTACGAAAAAATGGAGGTGAAAGTACCACAATATCCCTGGGTCCAGGCTTTTATTCTGTGTCCTTTTGTCAGCACCCAGTGATAAAATAATAGTTTTATTGTGCAAAAAATTCAGAAATATCATACATGTCCCCTGAAAATATTCAAAAAATACCCCCGATTCCGAGGGTTAATTTTTTCTTTTATCATAATTCATAATAATTTGTGTCTATATACACAGTAAAAAAACACTACAGGAAAAGAGAAACATTTTTCACTTTAGTTAATTTTAATATGTTGGTTTTTTGTACATATGCCTCACTAACTTGCCAACCTCTAGCTTTCTTTTCAAGTTTAGGAATTAGGAATATTTTACACACACACGTGAAAAGTAAATTAGTTTGAATCAAATTTTACACACGCACGTGAAAAGTAAATTGGTTTGAATCAAGAATTATTTGTTTTTTCTGTACAGTTTCGTATATATTGTCCTCTATGACAATAGTCCTTTAAGCTTGCTATCTTAATTTTTTATTAAAAAAAATATATACCCAGATCTTTTCCACCGTCGTTTTTCTTCAGGTAATAACTTTACCTCTCTCCCTTGACACGTTCATCTCCTCCCAGCTCACGTACCCTACCAACGCCATTTCCGTCGGCGACTGAATCCCCAATCTTTTCATCATATATATTTTAAAGCAAAAGCAAAAGGAAATGGAATTCAAAGGAAATGTACACAAAAAAAGAATTAAAGTTTCTCGCCTCGGGATCTCTCTGTTATCACCTCGTTTGTTTATACTCTCTCTCTCTCTCTCTCTCTTTATTCCCACCTCTTTCACTGATCTGGAGATCACCCCAACTCTAAGCCTTAACGCCAACACCAACCCTAATTGTCTTTACTTCGAGCCACCCACCGTGCAATGATATGGCCTGGGATCAATGAACTGAACTTTTATCGTCGTCAAGAAGCAGGTTTCAATTAACTGCTTTCAACAAAAGAAACCAAGAAACCACAACAGACAGCCAAAAATTAACCAAGAGAAAGAATGAAAAATCAATAAAGCCCTCAACCACCAACACAAAGCCTCGGCAACACCAAGGACAAAACCGACAGTGCACTGTTGAAGTCCACGGTAAAATACTTCACAGTCTACCGTGCGTGAAACAATAAAAAACTTCACACCATTTATATCTTAGTTAATATAAAATTATTTTTTTTATCTTATAACTTTTTTATCAGATTATTTTAGTCTCATAACATGGATTGCGAGTTTGATATATTAACTCGGGTTGATGCATATAATTTTTTAGGCTTTTTATATGTTTTAAATTTTATTCATCAACATTAGATTTATTAAAAATTAGATTTCATAATTTATTTTCATTTGTTTTATATAAAGTTATCATGGTTTTATAATATCACATATAATTTAGTTTTAACATGAATTAACTCAAATTAATTCAATATATTATCTCGGTATCTATAACATAAATTCATCATGAATGTATTTTAAATTAAACTATATTTTTACATGTTATCCGAATTTTAAATTAAACTATATTTTTACATGTTATCCGAATTATCTTTAATCCACCTAGTTAATCGAATAATATTAAATCAGTTTTTATATAATTTAGGTTTTTCTACTACAAAAAACATTAACAATATTTAAATATATTCTATATTTAAAAATACAGTATTTTGATTCACGGAATAGCGCAGGAGAATTAATTTAGTTTTAAAACTGGAAGGTTTTTTATTATCCATTGCTATGAAAACAAGGAATAATTCTTGTTTAATAGAAGAATAATCACGGGCTTAGAAGCTCCAATAAGAATCGAGTAGAGGTCGTGCAGAATTCAGGACAGACTGCGTCTAGAAGTTGGGTGAGCTACCAGAGAGAAACAATCAGATGCCATCCAGCGGACAATCTTAGGTACAAAATCAAGTGATGTTATTGGTACAGTTATAAACAACTATTCATTCATTAATTTTGTTAATATAAATATACTAGACAATGCCCCCGCGCTTCGCCGCGGGCGGCACAATTTTTTTTTCAATATAAAAAATATTAATTATGTGTATTTTTTTTATTATAATATAAATTTAGCTAAAATAATAAATCTGTGCAGAATTCATGTCAAGTGCAAGTTTTCTATAAAATATATGAATTTAAAATCGATATAAAGTTAAATAAAAAAGCATAAATTTATCATCACCATTAAAAAAGCAAGAAAACTCGGATATTTGAATTATTCAGTTCACTGTATTAAGATTAATTCATTTTATAATTCAATTTAAATAAAACAAAAATAAAATTTAAATTGTGAAAATACCCATAATAATAAAATTAAAATTTTAAATTTTTTATTTTTATTTTATATTTTAAATTAAAAAAAATAATGTTTTTAGATTATTTTGATTTGTTAATGTAAAAAATAATTTTAAAAAATAAAAATATTACAATACTTTTCTGACCAAAAACACTTTAAAAAACAAACTCAATTGTACTTAAACAAAAGATTTATAAAAGAAAGTAATAAAAAACCAATAACTAAAATTATCATTATTATTGTGTAAATAGTAAAATCATAAAAATCATTCAATCCAAAGAACAAATAAAAATAAAATAAAAGAAAAAAACAATAAGTAAAGGGAAAAAGGAAGCAGTATTAATTTTAAAATGACTACCAGTTTAAATTAAGATCTCAGGATTGAACCGATAAAAAAAAAATCCCAACAAAAAAACCTATAAAAAAACTAAAAGTATAGATGTATAAATACGAATAAAAAATATAAATAGTCTAAGAATTTTTTTAAAAAACTAAATGAATGAATATAAAAAACCCTCGAATAATCAAATAAAAAAATAAATAGTTAAATTTATATCCACAAAAAGATGAATACATAAATTGAAAATTTGTCCTTATGTGATTGTTATTATCAACATTACTGTCAAAACAATCTCAATAATAAAATAATCTAGAAAAATCATTAAAAAAACAACCACTGAAATTATCATGATCATTGCATAAATAGTCAAATCATAAAAATCATCCAATCCAAAGAAAAAGAAGAAGCAAAAAACAAAACAAATGAACAAAGAGAAAAAATGAGCAATATTAATAAAAAAGCAATACAAATAATTAAATTGCCCTGGAAAATTATTACAAAAAAGCCAAAAATTTGTATAAAAAACAATAAAAAAATCAATTAATAAAAAATAAAAAAAAAACATTAAAAAAAAAACAAATGAATTAATAGAAAATAAAAAATGAAAAGAATAAGGGCCGAAATAAAAAATAACATATATTAAATTAATTCCAATTAAAGGATAAAATTAAAAATATATATATATTTGGAGGACCAAAAATAAATAATGCAAACTGCTGCCATTTTATAAAAAAATCAGAAGAAGAGGGACTGAAATCAAACTTTGTATATATTACCAATTTCAATTGGAGGACCAAATCAAAGAAATCAAAACATTCGTACCGGAATAATTAAAGGAATAAAAAATAAATACAAAATCAAAAGTATAAGGACTGAAATAAAACTTTCTTATATAATCAGTTTTAATTGAAGGGCACAATTGAAAACAATAAAAATTTAATTTGAATAAATCAGCAATAAAAACGAAATCAAAACCTCGGGGACCAAACTGAACTTCACACCAACATCAGGGACCGGAGCTAAATTTGGGGGCGGCAGGAGAGAGAAAAGCGACGACCGAGAGAAAACCGTCCGCCGCGGCTTAACCGGACATATAGGGAGGGAACGCGCCGCGACGGAAGAGAGAGGACCTCCCGGTGCATCTTCTGGGACGACAAAAGTAAATTTTTGACGGCGGGAAGACACCACACGCGCCGCCTACATGGCGCGTCCGCGTGGAACGCCGCTGGCGCGGTCCGACGACGCGCCAGCTGTCCCGGGGTAAAAAATAATAAAATAATGGTTAATGACCTAAACACCCCTGCCCCCACTGGTATTTACGAAAATACCTGAGGGGAAAAGACGCCACTGCCCCCGTTTACTGTGCGCATTTTGTCGTTTTCGGTGGCCTTTTTCGTCTGCGCACTGTGCCAAAAAAGTGGGAAAACCCGAGAGAGCCCCTGGTTCCTGTGCGCTATTTTGTCGTTTTCGGGGGCTATAATCGTTAATGCACTGTTCACATGCGGAAAAGACAAAAAAAAAGAGGAGGACATACACATGCGAAGCACCGGGACAAATTGCGAGTCCACAGTGCATCTGAGTCACGCGCTACAGTGAAATTCTCTACAGGGAAAGGGCGACACGTTTTATATATATACTAGCAAATTGCCCGCGCGTTGCCACGGATATTTTTATTTATATAATTTAACATAATTAAATTTACAACAATAAATTTATATGATATAAGTAAATAAAAGTTATAGATTAGGAGATAAAATGTTTAAAATTTTGAGTTGAGTTTGTCACGTAAGCATAGATTACATCTTTTAGAATATAGGTATGACGTCATAAACGATCACAAAAGAGCGCGCACTAACATTAGAAAAAAGAGCAAAATATTTGAATAAGAAAAAAAAATATTGAAATCATTATTGTGCAGATAATAAAATTATAAAAATCAATTAATAGAAAGAGCAAATAAAAAAAACAAAGGGAAAAGGAAGCAATATTAATTTAAAATATTATAACAATAGCAACATCGGAGTCTTAACATCTAAAATTATTATTGCCGCTAGAATAAAAACAACAAAAATTATTAAATTATACCGAGGGAAAAAAATACAAAGCATGAACAAAACAGCAAGCAAGAAAAACCAATTAAAAAATTATTATTATTATTATTATTATGTTAATAATGAAAGAAACAAAAATAAATGAAAGACAAAAAATATCCTAGAAACTTTAACAAAAGATAAAAATAAAGAAAAAAAATATTATCCTTGTTATTACTGGAAAAAAAAATTATCAAATTATTGGGAGGGAAAAAAAATCACAAAAGAGCAAGAATGAAAAATAATTAAATCATGATTATTATTATTTTTATTATTATTATTCTTATTCTTATTCTTCTTCTTCTTCTTCTTCTTCTTCTTCTTCTTATTATTATTATTATTATTATTATTATTATTATTATTGTGTTAAATACACTTATATATACATGGACAAAAGTAGGGATTAAAAAAATAAAAGTGTAAGGGCTGAAATGAAAATCAAATATAAAGGGATTAAATTAAAAAAATTAAAAGTCAAAGGGCTGAAATGCTAATTACATTTATTGTCAATTGAAATCAGAGGATAAAATTGCAAAAATCGGAACTTGTGTACCGAATTTATTGAGTTCTATACAACCAACCCGAAAATTGAAAGTAGAAGGACCGAAGTGCAACTTTCACATTCAATCAATTAAAATCGGAGGACCCAATCGAACTAAATCAAAACTTATATAAAAGAAATGAGGACCAAAAAACAAATTAAAAGTAGAGGGACCGAAGTGAAAAGTAACCAAACATGGGGGACTCTCCTGCACATTGACGTGCAGGAGAGAGAGAAACGTGACCGGCAGCTTTAACCGGCCTCCACCGCATCCACGGACATATTCCGGTTACACGCCCCACCGCGGGAGGAAGACCACACGGCGGCGCATCGATCTATCCTCCGGTTGACAATTTCCGGCCACCGGATAACGCCGCACACGCCGCCTGAAGAGGGCGTGAGGCGGAAATCCGCTCGGCGCGTGCGGCAGACGCCCTTACAGACACGACATTAAAAAATTAAAAAATATGGTCAATTACCGTCCTGTCCCTGTACCCAATTCAGCGTTTTTGTCGTATTAGGGGCTAAAACCGGCTTTAGCCATTTCAGAAAATAATAAACAAATAAAAAGTTGCGGCGGACCGGGCCGGTCCGGCCGCGCGCAATTACGCCAGTGCCCCTCAGGCCGAACCCTTCTTTTGTCTTATTACTAGGGACGAAATCGTCAGTGCACTGTTCACAGCTGAATATTTTTAAAAAAAAGGACGGGAAAAAGGAAAAACCAAAAATAGCCCAGTTTGCCCAGCCCCTTCTGCCGCGCGGATGAAGGCCAAAATGGGGTGCACACTGTCGCAATCCACAGTGAATTGTGAGAGAAGCGACAGTGCAACACCCCACGCTGTTTATATGTTTTGTAATATATATATATATATATATATTCTCAGTTTTACTTATTAATTTAAGTTTTCAGTTTTTAGATGAGATATCTTATTAACTTGGTATGAAAAGCTTATAGATCCACCAATCATGAATTTAAATTTTATTATTCTCATTCTATTTAATAAAAAAAATAAACATAAAATAATATGTAACTTTGTACAAATTTCATCTCCAAAAAATTTTCACGTAAAAAGACATATCCTTAAGAGAACTTTATCTTTAAAAAATATATTTTGTAGATCTAAATAAACAATTAAAATCCTTATTATTCTAAATTTTTATAAATAATATATATTTTAACTCAAATTTAAAATCTATTATACAGATATCAAAAATTCTACCATTGCACCCGACTCTTGATGACAACATAATGTATCTATCTCGTCAAATGCCCTCCAACTGAAACAGCTATGCATTCAAGGGATAACTCGATAGACGCTACGTGAGAAGCTCCTGCCCGAGTTAATTTTTTTCCCGGAGGATATTTATGACAGGTTTTATTAGAGTAAAGCAGATAAAAACAAAACATAATGAAGCCTTGTTCTCGCATAATTAATTTGATTATACAAAATAAAAATAAAATTTAGATTCAATAAAGGTATAAAAAAACAAATTGATTTTTTTACTTCCCAAAACAAAGAAAAAAATAACAAAGTATTGAATAAAAATAGAGGGAAAAAAAAACTTGACAGAGGAAGAAAAAAATTCATAACTCATTTAATTGTAAACTTGGGCTTAATTAAAAATTTCAACACTCACTTAATCAAATATTGAAGTATATAATCAATAATGTATTTATTTTTAAATCCTTTTAAACAACAAAATTTAAAAAATTAGGAAAAGATAAAACCTGAGGCAACCCTTGTTATTTTAAAACGAAAGATATATACCATAAAAAGAAAATAGGGTGATAAATTCTAAAAAAAAACAAATTTGGGTGAATTTTATAAACTCGAGTTAAATTCTAAAATTTGTATGTTAAATTCTCGACTCGAGCTCAACCATTAAACACAACTCCTGGAGAATTAAATGTTGAAAGAAGAAATAAATTAGTTTAAATTAAATTAAAAACAAAATTCCTTTTAAAAAATATAAATTTAACAAAGACAAAAAAATCAAGACACCCGTGTTATTTTTAAAACAACCAAATAATATAAAAAAACAAATAAAAAAATAACAAGATGCTTGAGAATGAAAAAAAAGGCTTTTTTTTTTTTAAAAAAACAAGAAAGTTTGGGCCAACTTCATAAACCTAGATCAATCTTTTCAACTTGTAATTTGTTAAATTTTAAATTTTAATTAAAGAAGTTAAACATCTATCCAATTTATTTTTGTAGGATGAAATAAAAAAAAAACAATTGAACAAACTTTTGCAATGTAAGAAAATAGATTTGATAAACAAACTTGGAAGGGTGAAATAATTTTTTTTTTATAAAAAAAATAGATAGTAGTTAATATAATAAGAATCATATATTACAGATAAAAAAATATATATTACAGATAAAAAAATATATTACAAATGAAATTAAAAAAAATCTTCAATATCATAAATCATCCTAGAAAAAATTAGAATCACACACGCACCATTTGCACATGAAAAAAATACAGCAGTTTCAGCCGTTATTAATGCAGGTTTAAAAATGTGATGGAGATTATTTTTTAAAGTATTTTTGTTTTAAAAAATATATTAAAATAATATTTTTATTTTTAAAAAAATATTTTTAACATCAGTATATTAAAATAATATAAAAATATCAAAAAAATTAATTTAAAACAAAAACTAAAAATAATATTTTTTTTTAAAATATTTTTAAAACACCGTGATAAACATAATCTAAAGAACAAGTGTAGCTTACAAATCTAGCAAATACTATTCACATGTTTTTAGCTTTTTTTAATAACAGAACTCTTAGTTACAAAATCATCCTACTATCTCTAAAAATCTGAAAACCTTTAAATTCGAACGGCAATAAATGACTTATTTGTTTTAAAATTAAGTCAAAGCTCCTCAACTCAAGTTTAGTATTTTTTTTGCTTTCTAATGGAATAAAAATGCGAAAAAAAAACTATTTAACCCCATTCATTTCTGTGATTACTTATGTGTTCAATGAAAAAGACCTCTCTACCCCTATAACAAAGCTAAACGAGTTTTCCAACCAAGGATAAAATAATAATTTTACAAAGGAAATCTCAGCTTCAGTTCTTGTTATCACTTGTAGGTATCCATTTGATAATTATTTGATAGTATTTAGACGTTTCTTGAGAGTTGCTTGAACTTTCAAATAGAGTTGACAGAATCTTCATCACTGCCTTCACTGCTGCTGCTGCTGCTGCTACTTCCACTCCCACTGCTTCCACTCCCACTGCTTCCACTAGAACTGGAAGTCTGCTCCTCTCTCTCATCTGCATTCTCTTGGGCTCTAAGGGCTTCTGCAGCATTGAGACCCTTGCCTGCTTCATCGCCATTATCATCCACGTCAGCAATCTCATCATCGGTGTTGTTTTGCTGTGGTGAATGTATATCAAAGCCGCCACCATCAACTTTTTCTTCAGTTGCATTCCCATCATCAGGTGAGTAAGCACCAAAAATGTCCTCGATGTCTATATCTTGATGTTCCTCAGCCTCATCATTCTTGGGGCTTGGTGAGGAAGTTGATATGTTTGGTACATGGGGTGGAAGCTCAGTAATCCCCTCATGGGCTGCTTTTGTACCTATAATATGATGAGAGCATGGCTATTCATGAAAACACGCAACAAGTGGCAGATAGCAGTAAGCTGAAACACTAAATATTAATCATGATGGCGAGCAATGGTTGAAGATAACATAGTAATAATCATTGGAACTCGGGAAATATCCCTGTTCTCTGCTTGGCAATCGTTTGCAAGTGACCTTTCCATATGGCTGAATGATGTTGACAAACAGTGAGAATGAAAAAGAATTGTGTTTTTTATATAATCAAGAATCAAGCGATTTTAAATATTATCGGGTATCAGGAGGAAAGAAAACCCACGAAACAAAAATGGCTAAAATAGGTCCATAGCAAAAAATAATAACAATAGAACAGAGACCAGAAAAGGCAGATCGAGTACCAGTTAGGAACTTTCGAAGTTGCCATATAGACATGGAATCATGCCCACAAAACCTTTTAACTAAAGCAGAGTTGTCTAACTGGATAAGTTGGTGGATATTGAAAATGAAAATTTAAGTGACTGATTAGATCCATGATCAAGAGTCCTGGAGGATAATATAGTTCTTCACAATAACAAGGAATGCATCATTGTTTCCACTAGAAATTCTATAAAAAAACTCGTGCAAATTTTTTTTTTGGTAAAACCCAATTCAAATACTAATCAGAGGATTCATTAAATCATGTCCAGCCCTGAGATATCTTCATTTAGAAATCCTATCTACCAATGTAAAAGCATTATTTAAAATGATTTTTTCTCCTCATAACGTTATATCGAAACATCTAGTCGGCTTTATACAAATGAGATGCAAGGTAATTATGTGCAAATTCACGAACAAACTGCGCCGCATGGTCATTGTGATATGATAAATAGAATCTGAACCCAAAAAAAATCTTAATCGACCAGATAATCCAACTAAGGTCATCATGATTAGAATGAATTCACAGTTTATCCATCCCAATGGATGAACAGAAAATATCCTATTAAATGACTAACAGATACAACTAATTAACAAAGGTTCTGAACAAGATTCAGAGACCACTTAACTGTTTGTGAATGGATTTATTTTTGCTGATCACGTTTATTTCATCCATAACTAGATTGTGCGATTAAATTTTTGGTCTGTGGCCAAATCCATGGTGAGATCAGGGATAAACATGCACTTGAATCCAAACATGTGTGTGTGTCTGTGTGTTCAAAATACCTAAAACATGTGGCTCGCAGACATCAATCCGTTCCACCTCAACCTGTTCAAAACACAACGCATAAGAAGAAATATAAAGCATCAGCAGGGAAGCAGAGTAATAAAGAGATTTGGATGATCAATCCCAATCTAGCTCAGGCCGATTAAATGGATCCTTTAACGCCATTCCAGGCGATCACGGTTATCATTCAATAAAATTCAGTCGAAACTTACAGGCACAGCAGGAAATGCACTTCGCCCAATCTGAACAGGCTTCGCACCCTTCCCAACAGGAGGAGACAAGCTGGGAGCCTCCACAGCCAGCATAGATTGAGCGGAAGCTGCAGCAGCGGATTCACCAGGCAATCTTAGGTGCCTGAGCTGCTTAACAGCCCGATGAAGGCGCTCCAATCGAAAAGTCTGGCCATCGAAAAACAAGACGGCATCGTTTTCTTTATAATCCTCGCTGCTACCTTCAAAAGTGACCTTCGATTTGCCTAATTGATTGTTCTGAAACTCAACCGAAACTCGATTGTCTTTATTCTTGTGAAGTAATCCAGGTTTGGTTTTGTCAATCGAAGCCGGCTTAAATTCGTATCGCAGAGTGCAGTACTTATTGGAGGACTGCTTTTTAAAGGAAGGACCTAGCGTCAGATTGTACCACCGATCTGGTTGTGGGGCACTTTTTGGCTCTTCTTTGGAATTATTGACCATGTTTTGCTCACGTGGCAAGATCTGTCTTTGAGTAATGGGTACTGGAATTACAGTACCGCTCCGCCTACGCTACCTCATAGAAATGGAGGTGGAGGTGGAGGTGGAGGTGGAGGTGGAGGAACGTGTGTTATTGTGCTGTGAGCTGCAGGGTTTTTCTTTTTCGTTTCTGGGAAGAAGATGTAGGGAGACGGATATTTGTGAGAGAGAGTGCATAATCGGTTGGGCTGTGAGTTTGTGGGGTATGAGCAGTGTAGCAGTGGTTTTGTGACACGTGCACTAGAAATGACGTGGATGGAGTTGTGGTCGTGGATTCAAAAGCGGGACCTGTCGCCGTTGATTGACAAGAACGGCGGAGCCGGTGAGGTAATCATGGAGGACCTTCCGCACGTGCCGTGTAAATTTTATTTTTAATAGTGGTTATGCTTGGGGGCACTGGCAGGTATTTACAAGAGTTTGTCGGACTATTTTTTTTTTAATACAAACCTTTTTTTTATTATCCGTTTCAGTTTTTTTTTTACATCAATGAAATTAAATGAAACGATGTGGGAAGGGTTTCTTTTTTTTGTAAATTTAAACGGGACACGCAAACTCCTTGGCCGTTATTCATTTTACTGTTTGATTAAATACAGAGGTTGGAATATGAAAAGCCATTTTTGGCTATAAATACTGTTGGCTATGACAGGGAAGCCTAGGCTATAAAATAAATACATGATAAAATAAAAGACATATTTACATGTTCTAATACACCCCCGTAGTCGAAACTGGAGGTTGTCGAACGTTGAGACTGTCCCGAAAATCATCAAAGAGTTGCAGCGGAAGACCCTTAGTGAAGATGTCAGCAATCTGATAACGCGAAGGAACGTGTAAAACCCGAACTTGACCACGAGAGACTTTCTCTCGCACAAAGTGAATATCCATTTTAATGTGCTTAGTGCGTTGATGTTGAACCGGGTTGCCAGAGAGATATACTGCACTAACATTGTCACAATAAACTAAAGTGGCTTTTGAAACAGGACAATGTAACTCCAAAAGTAAATTTCAGAGCCAACAGGATTCAGAAACAACATTAGCCACTCCGCGGTACTCAGCCTCAGCACTAGACCGTGACAAAGTAGGCTGTCTTTTTGCAGACCAAGATATTAAGTTATCCCCAAGATATACACAATACCCAGACGTCGACCGTCGAGTATCTGGACAACCACCCCAATCGGCATCAGTATAGGAAAGAAGATCATGAATCGAAGAGGGGTATAGATGAAGACCAAATGCACTAGTACCCTTAATGTAGCGAATGATACGCTTCAAGGCAGTCATGTGTTGAGATCGGGGATCATGCATAAAAAGACATATTTGCTGAACTGCATAAGAAATATCTGGTCTGGTAAAGGTCAGATATTGGAGAGCACCAGCAAGACTACGATACTCAGTGGGATCATGATAAGGATTTCCTGATGACAGACTGAGTTTGGCTTTTGTGTCCACTGGTGTAGAAGACGGTTTATAAGAGGACATACCGGCCCGCTCAATTATTTCTTCTGCATACTTCTGTTGAGACAGAAAAATACCACCTGACTGTCTGGTAACTGAGATTCCTAGAAAATAACTGAGAGGCCCCAAATCTTTCATAGCAAACTCCGAGCCAAGCTTAGACATAATGGATTGGCGAAGAGCAGTTGAAGAAGCAGCAAGAATTATGTCATCCACATAAAGCAGAATATAGGCCATATCATTTCCCTGACGATAAATGAATAAGGAATGATCTGAAATACTGTGAGAAAATCCCAAAGTAGCAACAAAATCAGCAAACCGTTGGTACCAAGCACGAGGGGCTTGCTTAAGTCCATAAAGAGACTTCTTTAGCAAGCAAACATAATCTGGGTGTTCTGTATTTCGGAAGCCTGGAGGTTGATGCATGTAGACTGTTTCATCGAGATTCCCATGCAAAAAAGCATTTTTTACATCTAATTGATGAAGACACCAAGATTGTGATAAAGCAATACTGAGCACCGTGCGGATGGTAGCGGGTTTGACCACCGGACTAAAAGTTTCCCCACAATCAACACCTGTTTGCTGACCGGCACCACCACCATCACCGACAAGACGAGTTTTATATCGCTCAAAAGATCCATCAGATTTCTTCTTATGCCTGAAAATCCATAAACTGCGAATGATATTAGCATTAGACGGACGGGGGACTAAGTCCCACGTCTTATTTTCAATAAGAGCATCGTATTCGTCTTTCATCGCCATTTTCCAATTATGATCATGTAATGCATTAATGGGATTAGTGGGTAAAGGAGAGATGGATTTTGCGGCTGAAATATGGAGGTTGAGAAGCTGGCGGGGTTTAAAAATACCATGTTGGGATCTAGTCGTCATTTGTGGAGAGTGAGGTAGAGGAGCAATTGGAAGAGTGTGGGATGTGTCCATTGGTGGAGAGGGGTTGGGAGAAGTGGTGTGTTCGGTGGTGGAAACTAATGGGATAGGTAAGGGTGACCGAACTGGAGAAAGGGGACTTGAAAGAGTCTGAGAAGAGTGGTTGAGGAGAGGGGATTGTTCGGTAGGAGAGACTTGAGGATTAGGAGGAGCGGACGGAGCAGGTAAGGGAGGAAGGGGTATAAGACCTGTATCCAGAAATTCATAAGAGGAAGGGGTAGGATCATGTAATTTTGAGAAGGGAAAAACAGTTTCATCAAAAATTACATGCCTTGAAACTAGAATTTTACGACTCGATAAATCATAGCATTTATACCCTCTATGATTTGATGGATATCCTAGAAAAACACATGGTGTGGATCGAGCTTGCAATTTATTTCTAGACGTGGAGGGAAGAAGAGGATAGCATAAACACCCAAAGACACGAAGGTGAGAGTATGACGGGTCTTTTTGGTATAGGATTTTTGTGGGTGTTTGGAAAGCAAGCTTTTTGTTTGGGAGAATGTTAAGGAGATAAGTAGCCATTTGAAGAGCATGATGCCAAAAAGAGGGTGGGAGGGAGGCATGGGCGAGAAGAGTGCGAATGATGTTATTGATGGTATGGATTTTTCTTTCGGCTTTTCCATTTTGAGATGATGTATGAGGGCAAGAGAATCGAAAAACTCATTCCATTATGTTGACAAAATTTGTGAAATTGTCCATTGTCATATTCTGTGCCATTGTCACATTGGAAACATTTTATTTGTCTTTCGAATTGAGTTTGAATATGATTGCGAAAGGTGAGAAAAATGGAATGCACTTGAGATTTTGTGGCAATGGGAGAAGTCCATAGAAAATTCGTGAAATCATCAAGAAATAACACATAATATCGATGACCACAAGAACTAAGTGTAGGTGAGGTCCAAAGATCACTATGCACAATATCAAAAGGAAATAAAGTGCAAGATAGAGAATCATAAAAAGGTAATTTAACTTGCTTTCCAAGAGTACATGACTGACAAAGAAAATTATCCGGAAATTTGTTGAAAACAATTAAATTGTTCTTACGAAGGGAGCTTAAAACAGGGGCTCCTGGATGTCCTAAACGACTATGCCATAATTCAGCAGAAAAAGCAGTAAAAGCAGACTGTGGTGAAAATCCACTGGGAGGACTGGTGATAACGGGATATAGGTCACTGGAGCTGTTACATCTCATTAAAGGCATCCCCGTTAGAAAATCCTTCACAGAAAAACCGAAAGGATCAAATTCAACAGAGGCATTATTGTCAATGGTTAATTTTCGCACAGACACAAGATTTTTAATTAATTTTGGAGCATGCAAGACATTGTTTAAAGTAAGGGAAGAATTAGGGTTATGTAATAATGCATTTCCACAACCTATAATAGGAATTTCATGGCCACCACCAACAGTAATATTATGATTTTTGCTCATATTGAAATAAGACGTAAGATTACCTCCGTGCGCGGTCATGTGAGATGTAGCTCCGGTGTCCATGTACCATTGATCATCCGGGGGAGCCATGGAGAGCGTGTGCATAGCTGCTTGAATATCAGTCGGAGCATAAGAGCTTTGGGCTTGCGGTGTTGTGGCTGCCATGTGGGCTTGTGGGGGCCGAGGCCCAAGTAAACCAGGCTGGCGCTGAGTATTGGGCTGCTGGGCTGCTGTTGGGTATGGGCAGGGGGCGTGGCCCAAGATTGCCAAGGCCCGGGCCAAGGGGAAGCAGCCCATTGCTGCTGCGGCCCGAGATTGCCATTAAAAGGCTGTCTCCACGACGGGGAAGAGTGCCCCGAATGGCCAAAATTTGGCTGATGACTTCCACGGCCAAAATTTCTTCCTCTATTTCTGCCACCACGGGCACCGCCACCACCCCCTCTGCCACTACGTCCACTGGAGCTACGATTGTGGTTGTGGGTATGACGATGGGGAGTGTGATTGCCACTGTGAGCATCCACTAGAGCCACGAATAAGGCAGAGTTCAAGGGGGTTTGGGCTGCCTTCTTCATCCTTGTCGTCTCCTCCAGAACAAGCATGGACCGAGCTTTGTAGAAGAGGGGAAGAGTTTCGCCATGATGAATTTGGGAACCCACTCCGGCATAGGCATCAGTTAAGCCCGAGAGGAGTTGAAGGACTAGGCGCTCGTTGGAGACAGGGGCGCCGACATTGGAAAGCTGATCGGAGAGGGATTTGAGGTGTTGACAATAGGATGATGCATCGGCAAAATCATCCATCTGGACTTTTGAGAACTCTTGTTCCAGGTAGAGGGCCCTGGAATTTTTGTTATCGGAGAAGATGTCTTTCAGGCGTTCCTAAGCAAGGGCAGCAGTGGAGTCTCGTTCCAGAATGGTGTTGAGGAGGTCTTCGGAGATGGTTCCATAAATCCATTGGAGCACAATGGCATCAACTCTGGACGAGAGTGCTGGGTCTGTGTTTGATTGAGATGAGTCAAGCTTCATCTGTTCTACCGAAGGAGGAAGAATATGGTCAAGAACTTGGTAAGCTCTAGCATGAATTTTAAGCAATTCCAACCATGTGATATATTGACCTTTTTCAATATCTAAGGTAATTTTGATGAATGTGTTTATGTTTGATACTGCAAGGGCTGGGTGTGATGAAGAGGTTTGGGAGGAGGAGGAGAAGAAGGTGAGGCTGCTGTATCATAGGATTGGTCGCCCATGGTGATTGTGTGAAGAAGAAGAAGACAGAGGAGACGAGGATTGAGAATAAGGTACGGCTGCTAGGGTTAGAGCTCTGATACCATGAAAGAATTTGAACTCCTTGGTCGTTATTCATTTCACTGTTTGATTAAATACAGAGGTTGGAATATGGAAAGCCATTTTTGGCTATAAATGACGTTGGCTATGACAGGGAAGCCTAGGCTATAAAATAAATACATGATAAAATAAAAGACATATTTACATGTTCTAATAATAACAATGCAGGAGATGATGATGACACACACAATTTATTTTACTATGGAGAATCTGATCGGTGTAAACTATTATTGTACATAGCAGATGTACTTACATTGTATTGCAATAATTATATTTATAAACAATCTTGTATGATCTTATATAACACAGGAATGTAGCGGCTAAACAAATTTTTAAATAGACATTAGATATATTGTGTAAATATGCTTAGAATAGATGCAACAATATCTCAAAGTCTTTGTTTTGATTTAGAGGCAAAATGTGGACTGAGAACATCAAGAGAAAGGGTGTTATGTCTATAGTTAACATGTTTCTTTGCACTTTAATGCTTGGTGCTTTTAATAGGGAGATTCATTAGAGATTTTAACATCATGACATCTAAGATTACTAGTAATTGAATATATTTATTTTTAAATGGACATCATATAATCAATTTGGTAATTTATTTATGATTATTATTTTTTATTTTAATCATGTATCAGCAATCAATGACACACATGTGTGTTATGAGAAAATCAAATACCATTTACTGGAATGAAAAGAGTGTCAACATAGAACCCAAGGGAACATGCAACCTTGAGATGCAATTTATTCTTGTTTTGGCTGGATGGGAAGGTAACACACACAACACAATATTTTTCCAGGAAGCCATATACAGTGTCTGTTTGACACTGTGTTTTAAAAACACTTTTGACATAATTATTTTTTTAAAATTAAGTTTTTTTGGTGTTTTTTGATCATTTTGATGTGCTAATATTAATTCATTTTTGAATATTTTTTTTTAAAATAATTGGAAACACACCTCAAAAATGACACACAATCCAGGTATCATATTTCCAAAGCCACCAAAAGGTTTTTTTTGAATTGAACAATAAAGTTTGTAAAAAAAGTTTTTTTACCGTGTGGTTTTAAATAATTTTGTTTGTAATATCCAGGTGAATGCAAAAGAGTGTTTCAACCGAACATCAATAATATGCTTTTGATGAAGAAGCATTTTTAACAACAATTGCCAAACAATAATTTAGGTAAGGCAACTACAAAGAAATATTTTTTCAGAATCTCTTGATATTCTCACCACAACCACAAAACAACCTCAAATAGTAGCGTGACACTCCATCACCCCTGTTTTAGAGATAAAACGAGCGGTATACCCGCGCGATGCGGCGGTTTTTTTTATCTATGTAGAAAATTGATTGTTTTTATATGTATTGTATTTTATTATTTTAATATTTAGTTAGTATAATTATATTTAAGAATACTGATATGAATTTTTGTCCTTCAAAAAATCCAAAGTCATTTTTCCTCTAGCTCAATATATTTTTAGGCAATAATATTCATTAAATATCAGACATATTAGAAATAAAAATATTGTAATTTGTTTTTAAAACATAAACTTAATTTTTTTTTGTGCTATAATTAATTATTTGCTGTCTAAAAAGAACAGTCTAATGGAAACGGGAAGTGACTTGTATATTTTTTAATTTGACTTGTAGATAATGCAGGTAAATTTGTCAACTATTTTTTTTTGAGATGTTTGTTTTTTTCCAATAATATTAGATCTAAAATATTAAAAATGTAAACATTGGAAATTCTTGTGAAGAAATAAACTTAAATAAAAGAGTACAAAATTAAATTTTGAAGCCAATATTTTTTTTTTATATAAGATTTATTAATCATATTATTATATTAAATATATTTAAGAAAACATGATATAAATTTTTGTCCTTCAAAAAATCTTAGGTCATTTTTCTTTTCTCTCAATATATTTTCAGGCGATAATATTCAATAAATATTCAAACATATAATTAGTTTTACATATTTTAATTTGACATAAATATACAAACATATAATTATTTTGACATAATTTGAATAATATATTTAATTTAAAGGATAATCTTAGGCTATTTTGTTCTCTCTGTATATATTCTCAGGCGATAATATTCAATAAATATTAGAACATATAGTTGTTTTTTTTTCTTTATGAGTTGTTTTTTCTCCCCGGTAATATTAGATGTGAGACATTGTAAATAAAAATACTGTAATATGTTTCTAGAAATATTTTTTTTAAGATATGAAATATTAAAAACCAAAATATTGTGATTTTTTTTAAGAAATAAATTTTAAGAAAAGAAGACAAAATTAAAATTTGAAGACAATTTTTTTTTGTTATCCGATTCATTAATTATATCATTATATTACATGTATTTAAGAATATTGATATTGATTTTTTTTATTGAAAAACTCCTAGGTCATGTGTTCTTCTCCCTATATTTATTCCTAGGCGATAATATTCAATAAATATTAGAACATATAATTAATGAAAGACTAAAAATATTCCAGAAATTTAAAAAAAAAGATAAAACAAAAATATAAAATAAAATTTAAAATTATCTTTGCTATCACTATCAAAACAATTAAAATTATTAAATTATCTGGAGAAAAAAATTAACAAAAGAATAAGCAAGAAAAATAATTAAATTATTATTGTTATAATTCATCATATTATTATATTAAATATATTTAAGAATACCGATATTAATTGTTTTTTGCAAAAAAATAATCATTGCTATTATTGCCAACAAAATAAAAATTCTTAAATTATTATGAGAAGAAAAAAAAACACCACCAAAAGACTAAGCAAGAAAAACAATTAAATTTTTATCATTATTATTATAAACAAAAAAACATTAACATAAGAGTAAAAAAAAATATTAAATTATTATTATTATTGTTATTATTATTATTATTATTATTATTATTATTATTATTATTATTATTATTATGATGTTAATAATGAAAGAAACAAAAATAAATGAAAGATTAAAAAAATTGTAAAAACTTTAACAAAAGATCAAACAAAAAAAAATAGAAAAAAAAATATTAGGTGAAAAATATTAAAGAGCAAAGGAAGGAAAAAAATTATCAATTTTCAAGTGATTATAAACAAAAAATAAAATTAAAAACCAAAGCTAAGAGCATATTTATATATACATGACAAAAAACAGAGACTATTCTATAAATATAAAAAAATATAGGGATTAAAATCAAAGATTAAAAGTATAAGGGTCGAAATGAAAATCAAATATATTATCAATTTTAATCAAAGGACAAAACTGAAAAAATCAGAAATTCCGGACCAAATATATTAAGGTTTTTAAACTCAATCCGGAAATTAAAAGAAGGAGGACCGAAGTGAAACATTGACATTTAATTAATTTCAATTGAAGGACTGAATTAAAAGGGAAGGGACCGATCTGCAAAGCAAAAACTCGGTTGCTCCTCTGTAGCACACCAAAAATTCGAAGTTGAGGGACTAATGTGTAGAGTCAACAAACATGGGGGACTTTCCTGTACGTTTGTGTCCAGAGGAGAGAGAAACGGAACATACAGCTTTAACCGTCCACCGACGCTTACACGGACACCGGTTGACACAACGCGCCTCACCGGGAGACAGAACAGACGGAGGCGAAGCTATTTGGGCGCCGCAAGATCATTTTTGGCCACCGTATGACGCCGCACGCGCGCTCTGAACAGAGCGTGAGCGGAATACCGTCGGCCGCGTGTCCCACACGCGCCGACAGTATTTCGAAATAAATAATAAAAAACATTGTTCAATTACCGGAACACCCCTGCGCGTTATTCATGAATTTTGTCTTTTTCGGGGTTAGATACGTATTTAGCCATTTTCAAAAAATATTAAAATAAAAAAAAGTGCGGCGGACCGGACCGAACCGGACCGGTCCGTACGCGCGCAATTACCTCCGCACCCCGCCAGCCTTCAATCGTTTTTTGTCCTTATCGAGGGACCGAATCGCCATTACACTATTCATAAACAGATAAAACAAAAAAAAATAAAGAGGACGAACGCGCGCGACGCACCGGAGCAAAATACATATGAACAGTGCGAATGAGTCTTCAGCGACAGTAATCTATAGGGAATGTGCGATCCCTTTTAGTGTTTTTAGTAATAGTAATAAAACAACCACACATTTTTTGAGAGCAAAACCAACCACGCCTCTAAGCTAATCCCTTTTTTTTTTTATTTGATAATCTTACCCGTTGCTATGAACTCTCCTGTGTCCATACCGAAGGAAGCAATCTACCTTATCCTCAGATTGGACACGTGTTCTCAGAAGCCCAGCCAAATGTGAACTACCGTTTTCCTTTTTCTCTGAAGACCACGACAAGTATCACAAAAGCAGCAGCAGTTTTTACCCTAGACGTCGCCGTTTATCCTATCTACGGGCCGCGATCACTATCATGGTCATAGAATAGAGCAGTATCTTATCTTGATCTCTAGTCCCCTGCTCCAAGGAGAAGCTCAAAGAGAGCGAGATGGTGCGTTTTGGCGGGAAAATGGCGGGTCAGCTAGTGAGTTTGGGCGGGAACGGTGCCGGCCAGGTTCTGGCTGCTGCCGCAGTCGCTCTCCTCCTCCGACTGTTTTCCGGTCCCGGCCCCGCTCTGGTGCAGGAGGACGAGTCTCCTGACGACGAAAAAAACGACGCAGCCGAAGATGATAGTCCAGATGCCGGGAAAGTTTTTCCGGTTACTATCCGGTGGAGCAACATCACATGCTCGCTCTCTGATAAATCCTCCAAATCAGTGAGTAGGAATTTTATTTCCCCTCTCTGGGAGTTTCACGGTTCTTTCAAGTTCTGCTTGGTTGCCGAGAAAATGAAGAAAAAGAAAATCGATCGAATCTAGATGATTCACTCGTGTGCTGATTAATATTATTTCTGCAACTATGATGTTTATTTTTGCTTAATTAAACTTCATTGTTTTATCAAATATAACTTGGGATTTTGGGTCACTTATATGCTTGACTGAATTTAACTTATAGGTGAGATTTCTGCTTAATAATGTGAGTGGAGAAGCAAAGCCTGGAAGATTGCTTGCAATAATGGGACCATCAGGTTCAGGAAAGACAACATTGCTCAATGTTTTGGCAGGTCAGCTAGTGGCATCACCGCGGCTGCATCTGTCAGGTCTTTTGGAAGTCAATGGGAGGCCTAGTTCAAATAGAGCTTACAAGTATGTTATTTTGCTGTAGACCTGTGATGCTGAGTTCAATGTACAAGCTTTCGGTTGTGTTTATAAGGTTTATTGTTGTTACAGGCTTGCTTATGTGAGACAGGAAGATCTTTTTTTCTCGCAGCTTACAGTGCGGGAAACGCTGTCTCTCGCTGCTGAACTTCAACTTCCAGAGATAGCTTCGGTAGAAGATAGAGATGAATATGTGAATAATTTGTTGTTCAAGCTCGGTCTGGTAAGGCAAACTTGTTCTGGAGTTTAATTTAAACGTATAAATTAAATTGACCGATCACATTTGCTGACATAATATTTTTCACTTCCAAAATTAGTTACCAAGTGGGGTTTCCCTCACTTTTACTTTCTCACTTCAAGTTAATGTCCCTTCTATTTCACAAACAATTAATGGTTCATATAATGAAGTCATGTAACTATCATCTGTCTTTCAATTGTTTACGTATAACTTATATTTATTTTTTTCCCTGATTTGATTTCTCTGGGGGGGGATTTGCTTTTATTCTCTTTCTCCAAAGGTCAGCTGTGCTGATACCATTGTTGGTGATGCAAAAGTTCGTGGGATAAGTGGTGGTGAAAAGAAACGTTTGTCACTAGCATGTGAACTCATTGCTAGCCCATCTGTAATATTTTCTGATGAACCTACAACAGGTACGTGTGCTTTCTTGCATCATGACCTTTTGCTAGTCTGAATCTGATCTGAATTTTGGAGGCATTAAGCTTTGATATGATTAATGTATACAATCATAATGCAGCATGCACAGGTGTGCATTGACTTTGCTATTACTGTATTTAAGGGAGGCATAATGACCTTGTGTTTTACTGAAATTCATTGTGCACAAGGCATGTTTAAGAGTTAAGACCAGTGTTTAACTTGCTATGATACTGATGGAGTAAATTTTTCTTCAAATGTGAGCGTTGACATGGTATATATGGATAAATACCTGCTCTACTGAATCTGAATGTGCTGAATTCGGCTTGCATTGATTCTCAGCATTTTGTAATGCAGAGTGAACTCAATAGTATTTGAAACTAAGGTTTCTCAACTTCTGGGCTGTCATTCTACCATCAATGAAGAGATTTTAATTGACTTTAATCTTTAATAGGTATTAGTAAAACTATCAATTTGAAGTGAAAATAAAAATCTATAAATTATTGATCAGGTGACCCATATGGTTCACTGCTGAAGTAAATCTTCCTTCGTATTTTAACAAGGTGATGCATGGTGTTTTCAGGGCTTGATGCTTTTCAGGCAGAGAAAGTAATGGAAACTCTCCGGCAACTGGCACAGGATGGACATACTGTAATTTGCTCCATACACCAGCCTAGAGGCTCAGTGTATAGTAAATTTGATGACATTGTGTTACTAGCAGAGGGTGCACTTGTCTATGCTGGCTCAGCACATGATGTGCCATTGACATATTTCTCAAAATTTGGGTTATTAGCCTAACCTTGCCTATCTCACGTTAATTTCTCATTTCTATATATGCTGCTTACTGTTGATATAACTCATTATTCTCAACTTCAACAATTTATATTTTCTTTTAACTATTATCTTGGGATAGATATAGAGCTCAAAAGTACATGTAAAATAATAGCTGGATGGAAGGAAAAAATGGGGAGTAGGTGATGTTTTTGTGCTGCCAGTGGAACTAATTTTGTCCCTCTGGCTATGCTGTTTTAGATTTTTAGTCTAGAGACAGATTTGATTTTTAATAGATAACATATGATGTTGGCTGTGCATTTGAATAATCATTAAAAACGTAGAGCTGTTGTCTCACTTTTCCAAAATTACTGATTGTCTGTTGATTCCTTCAACAGGTATCTTTGCCCGGACCATGTCAATCCTGCTGAATTCTTGGCTGATCTCATATCCATTGACTACAGTTCTGCAGAGAGTGTCTACTCTTCGCGGAAAAGGATAGATGGTCTAGTTGAGTCGTTTTCACAACAATCATCAACAATTCTTTATGCAACTCCACTTATCAGAAAGGAGGGCTCCAAGAAATTGAGCAGGAAAACTGGTGTAAAGGGGAAAGGCAAAGGGTCTTGGTGGAGGGAATTCTTGTTGCTCCTTAGACGTGCATGGATGCAGGTTGTTTTTTCAACTCACCCCATTAACAAACAGTGATTACATTAGTCTCTTGCCATGACCTGGATTAATGCAGACAATTCACCAACCCCTGAAACAAGTTCCTCTCAAATGGAAGGACTGGATTGCATTGGCCTGGACTGCAATTATGACTTTATTTTGCTTTTTATGTCTTCGATTCTAGCCTCTTCATTTTGATTCACTAAGCTAAGAAGTAGAACATAGCAAATCATCGTTACTCAATTCTAGGTGACAAAACCACCCTAGGAAAGGGATGACTGGCTTAGAGATACACATTCTATTAAATGGCAAATTCACGGAAAAAATAAATCTCAGATAATTGTAATTCTAGCTCCTGCTTTTCCCTTATTGTACCTTTGATGACTAGGCTTCTCGTGATGGGCCAACAAACAAAGTTCGGGCAACAATGTCAATTGCATCAGCTATAATATTTGGATCGGTTTTTTGGAGAATGGGAAAATCTCAAACATCAATACAAGATAGGATGGGATTGCTTCAGGTATGTTACCTTATTTTTTCCTCCTTTAAATCCCTGCCCTTTTCAAGGATTGATACACAATAGAATGAGAAGATCTCAAACATCATAAAATAACTGAAAATGTGCAGATTTTGGTTTTTTTGTACTGTCAAATAGTGGTTTTAATTTCTAAGTGTTTTTTTTATATTTGCTTGAAGATTGGATATGAGATTCTAGTTTGAAAGTATCAGCTATTCATTAACTGCCCTGATTATTTTCATTGGTGATTGAGAAAAGGACCTGGTTCATGATTTTGACTCCAACCTACTTTGTCGGTGCCAATTTATATGTTTTGTGCTACTGACCTATATTCTGCATCTTCGGCATTGTTTCATCACATTTACTTCTGCCACATTTACTTCTGCCACATTTACATTCAGTTTCCTTGCTAAGAACATGAACCCACATCACTAAAAAAAAGTGCCAGCTTGATTTATGATGTACACTCACTGCCTGGCTTGCAACCTTCTAATCTATGATCTGAATTTTTTTTTTTTCTTGTAAGCTTGTGTGATAGCTGTAGCCTGTCGTGCACTATCCTAGACTCCTTCTTAACTATGACCACTTAAGGTATTGGATGACCTTTAAATGTTTGTTGTGAGTTCAGATATGAATTTCCTGTCACTTCTGTCGCAAATTACTGCCATTCATGAACATAAACACATAATAATAAATAAATAAAACAAAAAAGTGATAGACATGGTTCACGTGGAGTGCAGGGAGCTGAAGCTACTTCACATTTAACATGTATTAGGCCGATAGAACCAGTAAAAGATACCATTGGCACCCAACTAGTTAATTCAGAAAGGTCAAAATTTTAGAACAGAAGTTTTAGCCTGGATGCCCTTTGATGCTTGAACACACCATGATCATTAATAACAAGCTCCTAGCTTAGCTGATCAGCCTGGTGGCAATTTTGAAATTCAATGAAAATCCCAAGTGTTTTAAGATAACTTTTTTAAAATTCTGTGCATGACAATCAGTCTTTCTCAGGTTGCAGCTATAAACACGGCAATGGCTGCTCTCACAAAAACAGTGGGTGTGTTTCCAAAAGAACGTGCAATTGTAGATAGAGAGCGTGCCAAGGGCTCTTACGCATTAGGACCCTATCTACTTTCCAAATTGATAGCTGAGATTCCTGTTGGAGCAGCATTTCCATTAATGTTTGGTGCTGTACTGTATCCCATGTCTCGTCTTCATCCTACCTTTTCAAGGTGTGCTTCCATATTCTACCGTTCTGATTTCTGACACCATATGGATTTCTGCAATTTGTATATTGAATGAATGCAATTAAATTTATACAGATTCAGAAAATACATGAATCAGTAACTGAAATTTGTAAAAGCTGTTGGAGTATTGTAGTAACTGGCTGACATGCACGCATATAAAACTGAAAAGAAAAGAACCTGGATGAAGTGTTCTTCAGAGAAGAATAATCCCTAGTCATTGGAAAATAAAACACCAAGAAAACCTTTTTTAGGTTTGGAAATGCTTTATTTATTGCAGTCACGGTGCTTGAAGTTACTGAATTTGGACTGGTGCATTCCAGGTTTGGTAAATTCTGTGGAATTGTAACAGCAGAGTCATTTGCTGCATCTGCACTGGGTCTAACTGTGGGAGCCATGGTTCCAACCACTGAAGCAGCAATGGCTGTCGGGCCCTCTCTTATGACTGTTTTTATAGTATTCGGAGGCTATTATGTCAATGCAGATAATACACCAATCATCTTTCGATGGATTCCTCATGTTTCCCTGATAAGATGGTAAATCAATATACAGAAAGTCCTCTTATATTAGTTCCCTTTTTATAAGACGCATTGATTTTGGCCTTGTTGTATGACTTTTTTTGCACATGGTTTCAGGGCATTTCAAGGACTTTGCGTCAATGAATTTAGAGGTCTTCAGTTTGATCATCAAAGTTCATTTGATGTAGAAACTGGTGAACAGGTAATGTGATGCCCTGAACCTGTCCTCCTGCTTGTAACAGAGTAGAGTTCTCTACCGCAGTTGAGATGAGAGAAAAATCTTGAAAAAGGATGACCTGTTTAATCTAGAACCTTAAAACCTATTAAGATGAACTTGAAATTCAACAAAAGCTAAGCTGCTCAGCTCAAGTAATGGTGGAAAGATAATACAGCAGTGATAAAATATTTTGCATTATAATACATTTCTTCTTTAATGTAATGCACATTATTTAAGCTCTTAAACTTTATCACAACTTTATTTTGCTCAATGAGAAGTTGTGTATACTGACAAGTTCTCCCTGAGAAAAACAGGTAGGACCCAGTTGAATTGGCATCAGCTTCTTATCAATGTTCTTTCTCTTCTCTTGATTTTGGTAGTATTTTATAATATATTCTTCATTTGTGCTTTCAGCCCACAATTTGATGAAGGTCTGCATTGATATGCATTGGAGCAAATGTGCTTATAGCCCTTATTAGCTATAACTTAAATGATTGACCAAGCCACAAAGTCGTGTCTTTCTCAAGTGTATTAGCTGTTTTTAAATCAGATTTCAATTGTGATGGATGATATTTTTTCTGTGCCAGTGACTTGAAAGATAGTGATGAAATTGACAAAATGGCTAATTTGGGCGTGCCTGTGCCTGACATTTGCTTTATTTTTTCCTTCCCGTGCATCCAGAATTTACCCTTTCCTCTCCTTGCTTCGCAGGCACTCGAGCGGCTCTCGTTCGGTGGATGTCGCATTAAGGATACTGTTGTAGCTCAAGGTAGAATTCTGCTGTTTTGGTATTGCACCACGTACCTTCTCCTTGTGAAAAATAAGCCAAGGTACCAAAGGCTCGAGCCACCGTCTCGTGAACAAATCCAATCACAGGTACAACTTGAACCTTTGGACCCTGACCAGGCAAAACAACTCCAGCAACTTGATCCTCCTCCACCCAAAAAAGATGAATCAAACCAGCAGCTTGAATCACCACCTGTTGAAACCCGACCATTTGTCTTAGAAGGTTTGTAATTGTTTGGATGATATATATAAAAAAAGGATTTGTAATTATTGGGATTGATAATAATAGCATATTATAAAACACGATTTATTGATCTATCTGATACAGGTATCAAGTAAAGAAGATGCCAGGGCATCAAGGAGGGTCTCATGCCTTCACTGAGCTAACAAGCTGCTTCCGTAGAACTTGACAACAATTAAGTTCATGTCTGAAACTGAAACAGCTAAAATCTCACATGCAATGTCACTAGTAAATGTAATGGTTTTATTTCATTGGCATCCAAGTAGGCCCTTCTCTTCTTCTCTTTCGATGACCGGTGGTGGAAAAGGAGTGGCATTTGCTTTGATCGGTGCACATGGCGATGACTAAAACCCTAGGAGATGAGGTCTGTCTTTGTAAACTTGAATGTTGCTTTGGTAATTAGTTGGAAAAACCTAGTCGTAGATCATGCAGTGTGTCTTGCGACGGATGGTACGTGGCAATATCCTAGTTCTTGCACTCCCTCCCTTTTGTCGCCGCCCTTTCGGGTTTCTTGTGGCCGCCCCAATGCGATGCCATTTTCTGTGAAGGGGAGTATCGTGACAGGTAGTGATGGCTATTTTTTAATTAAATAATTACGGCAGCCTCCCCCTTAAAAAAATATATATATTAAAAATGTTGATGTTTTCTGTAATAGAATTTGACTTTGCTACTCTAGATACTGATTAGAGCCTGAAAATCTAATTATGACGCCGAGCTACGTAGGAGGGAGGTTAGAATTATATTCGGATGTCAACAGAACCATATGGACGGTAGCGTGTTACGAGACCGTTTCAACCGCCATAAAGGGAGCCAGGCCACGTGCTAGGGAAGGGGATATTTGTCATTTTTTCCTTCTTTGTCTTTTCTTATTTACATTTTTCACTATAATTTTAAATATAAATACAGTAGCTGCCCCCATTCCTTTTTTAGTTGCGTAATGAGCTAAAACAACCGGGTGTTTCACTATGCCTTCGATTTTTGTTTTTCATCACTTCGGTAATTGGATTTTTTTCATTTCAATTCAATTCTTTAAAATCATGTCTAAGCAATATTAGCTTTCCATGGCGTTGTAAACTCTTTTTTTATTTACCAACTCATATTTTTAAACAAATTATTTTATCTAGTCTAAGCAATATTTTCTTTGTTTTTTGATTAAAAAAAATCATGGTAGCTAAAAATACACAAATAACAATAACACGTTATTTCTTTACTATAACAATATATTGGAGACATGACCACAACATAACACGGGTTGCAAGACTAGTTCTTATCTATAAAAATAAGTATCTCCTTAATTTGTCATGATAATATTTTAAAAAATATCTTTAATTGCACCCGTAGTTTTCTTAATTCTAATCCATGAAAAAATATTCTCCCCTTGGTAAATATTCATTGCTTAGTCAGGAGGTTTAATCCGATCTTTTTCGCTTTTAGAACGTGCTCACATCAATTCAAAGAAAATCGAAGTTAAGTTTCTCGAAACATGTAAGCAAGTTCCATTTGATGATGTCATTGTCTCAGCCTTCAATTATTATTATTATTATTATTATTATTATTATTATTAGAATATTATATATATATATATATTCGCTTTATTTTGTGGAAGAAAAAAAAAACCCTGGTGTAATAGACCGCCGCTTCGTACCTTAAAAACACGGCAGAATCTCGAAGAAACTTTCCTTTTTCCCGGAATTTGTAGCGCACATCCATCGACCTTCCACGTGGCCAACTGCCATTTGATGAAAATCAAGTTTCAGTAATTCCACGTGTCGCTCTCACTTCTATATATATGTGCCCTGCCGATACAAGACACCACACTTCAAGATACATACTTTTCAAAATTTTACCTTCTTTGATATAACCACCCATTTTCAGAAAACTTTGAAAATCAAGTATTCACTTCCAAAACAATGATAGCAGCCATGCTACTATCCCCTTCATCACCTCTCGCAGCTTCACAGCCATTTCTTGACAGATCCCTGCACCAAGCAGCACCTTCAAAACCATGTCGGAACACAAACAAGAGACGTTCCACCAGAATCTCAGCACTGAGAAGGGATGATTACAGTGATAAATTGATCGACGAGGACATGATTGTTCTCCGGATGCGCGTTCAGGAGATGAAGATAGCCGAGAGGATTCACGAGGTCTCATCGGACTGGATGGAATGGGAGAAGAGATACTACCGTGGCAGCTACAACTCAGACATTTGCGAAGCAGTTGGGTGCTTGCAATCAGTGCTGATCAGAACCAGGCCAAGCTTGGCGCTGGGAATGGCTGGTCTTGTTGCTTTGAGTATACCAACGTCAGCGTGGCTGCTCTTGTTCCATTTTGCAGAATGGCTCGCTCCTGGGAATATTATTCATCTCTAATTAGCTCGATTTAGAAGTTTTCGGGTTTTTTCCCCTTGATAATAAATTTTTAGAAGGTTTCTCTTGCTGTTTTATATCTAGTTAATTATGGTTTTTTTTTTAGGTCATGTACCTCTGTGATTAGATTCAAGAGGCTGGATCCTTCTAACAGTCACACTTCTCATTTTACTGGTTATTAAAAATATGGTGGTGAATGGTGATTTCGAACAAACGCGATGCTCTCATTGTCAGCGACGATGAGCACTGTACTAGGTTGTCAGGAACCATTCCAAGCAATAAAGATTAAACAGCATATTTAATTTATTAACCTAAGTTGTGTGAAGATGATCATGATAACAACAATATTATAATCCAGAGATGGATCGATGATTTAAAGGGGAAGAGATTGAAAAACAAATCATATATACAGCGTAAAGTACAGGACTCCATATTCTTTCTTTTTTTTAAAAAAAAGAAACAAGAATTAAAAGCCAAGTCTCCTATTCCAACGTACAAAAAGTCAAATTCTAACGTAGCGGAAGAGGTCGAGGGTAATGACAATGGCTATGGCGATGATGATATAGTTTGACCTAACGTTCAGCGGCAGCGTTTACAGCAAGCTCAATTGGCATGAGCGAGTTCAATATTGTCCAGATTCAGCTGGTGCATGCTATAATGACGCCTTTAACAAGAAGTTAAAAGCCAAATTCCCAGATGAGATATTCCAGCAGACTCAGCCCGATCATGCCATTGATTGCGATGGAATTCTATTATTTTATTATTAAGAATTTCATGGCTTCTAGTCTATAATACTTTTCTGTTTCTTGAGTTTATTATGCTAATAATTGATGGCCCACGGCCCACCCAATTTTGGATGTCACGTGTTAAATACCTAGCTGAGTCACTATGATGTCGATCACGGTTGTCGGGGATATTTTTTCTTACATCGATTGAGAAGTACATTGTAAATTTAGATAGTAATTAACAATAATAAAAATAAAAATAAAATAATTCATATAAAAATTAATCCCCTTAAATAAATATATAACTAAATAATATATATATATATATAGTTTAAGCAATTTAAAAATACATTACAATTATATATATAATTTTTATTTAGAAAAACAAATTACAGCATATTCATGAGAGCCTCCCTAAAACATTAACAAATACCTAAAACAAAACGGAAAACACTGTTGATTCACTGTTCACGCACTCTAAATTCACTGTGGACGCGAGCTTTTTGATCCGTGTGTCTCGCGAGTTCGTCCACCCTTTTTTTTTTTGTTTTTTCCGCCTATGAACAGTGTAGTAACGATTTTGTCCCTCATAATAAGACAAAATAACGTTTTCGGCTGAGGGTTAAGAGGGTAATTGCGCGCGTACGGACCGGTCCGCCGCGATCTTTTTTTTTTTTAATTTTTAAATGGCTAAAGACGGTTCTAGCCCCTAATAAGACAAAATCTATTAATTAAGAGCAGGGACATAACGGTAACTGAC